>MJUU01010266.1:0-18516 GCA_002080025.1 Modiolus philippinarum | reverse complement strand
TCAGCAATGGCCCAGGTGAGCGATACAGGCTCTTGAGAGCCTCTTGTTGATTATTTATTTTATTATTTTTTTTTGTCTTTGTCATGCTGTCTGAAATCGTGTTTGATATGAATCGCCATGATCTTTGATTTTTGATTTCTGAATTTCCCCTTTTCTCATATTTGCTCCGGTATTCGTTTGCCGTTGTATTTATAAAAATTTTCAACCAGTACGTGAAAATCATATAGATGACCATATCCAAGACATCTGGAAAAAAATGTATTAATTTTGTACCATATATGTATATTTATCGGTAATTTATGCTTCTTGCCTTTGATGTGTACTGACCAATAAAGTCATTATCAACGTACTAGACCATATCAAAAATTTATTGGGTCAGTACGTCAGATGACATACGCGAATCGAAGCGACGCGCATTAATCTGAATGTGAATGTAAAGTCAACTAATGAATGAAAATTATTTGCGACAACAAACAGTAAACAATTTTGAAATTGTTCGTAATTCAAACAGAAATATACGTTTCCCTATAACTTTTGTTTGTTTTTTATGAAAAATTCATACCTTGACACTGCAATAAAAAAATCAGGCCATGCATCCAATTCGCTATGATGGTTTGCTTTCTTCCACTGAACTGTCGCCGAGTTTAAATGAAGACAAAGAGACGCCTACCTCGTTACTACAAACCCCTACAATACTGAATTACGCAGGGTGTATTGAGTGACAAGAAAGGCGCTATGCTCAAATGACGGTCTGTCTTTGACAAATTAATCTTCTCGGGTGATGTCCATTTGAAGCAATAATTACTGACTATGTTACGGCATTGATTGTATGTTGTTTTATACCAGTTGAATGAGGCTATTTTCATCATTTGTTACACTATTTCCAACGAAATTAAAATGACAGGACGTGTCTTGTTCAAACCCAACGTACAGAAGGATGTGACGTCACACTACCCTGACGTCAACAAGAATTGTGCACAATACAGTTTACGCATGAATTATTCGCCAAAGAAAGAGTTCCCCTTATTTTTTTTCAAAATTAACAACGAAACTGCAGCATTTGGAAATTCCCGATAAACAGAATATAGGACTTTTTGTTTTTGATACGGACTTTATCACGGTAGCATATCAGGTTCGCCCTGGCGGGCTCACCTGATATACTACCGTGATAAAGTCCGTATCAAAAACAAAAAGTCCTATATTCTATATAAGTAGGACGACCCACCTATGCAATCATCTACCCCTTTTTTAAGATTTCGTTATTCTTCCATAAATGATTGTTTACAGTGTAAAACGACTCATGTGAGATCGATGCATGCGACATCGTCTCCAATGGGGAAATGACAAACAATGGATGTCATGTTTTGTGATACAATAATCGTAACCATGACAAAAATTCATGAAATACCCGACGTCACAATGTAAGGTACTGTCAAATGGCGACGATGTTACTCGCACAGTTTACGTTTCCAGATGTTTCCTTATGTATTTTACGGAAGAAATAGCCACTTACATTTGATCAAAATCAAAAATCGGAATATCTTTCACCAATGTAAGAAATTATTCGTCTTTTTATTTCGTTTCGCTGAGCTTCACTAGAGAAAAGACAGAATTTCTTACATTCATGATATATACCCCGATCTTTGATCTGCCGTAAAAACAGGAACCCACTGCCCATTTTTTATTCAACAGAAACCAGCAAAGGTATCAATGAATATTTCCTGATAAGATAATTATATTTTATTGCTCTTATTTAAGTAGTCTTTGGCCAATATCTGCAACACACAGACATATTTGTCATTCAATCGGAAAATATATCAAATTCTATAATCCGGAAACTCCGATTTTCAATATTTCTGTTAGCAAAATTTTTCGTTTGCAATCATAATGACAAATTGAAAAGATCAGTTGCAATAAGTTTGTAGCTATATCAATAAAAACATGTCAAGTAACCGTTTTTATGAACATGATATTGCTCTATCTAAAAATTTTATGAACATGATATTGCTCTATCTAAAACTTATTCTTCACATAAAAAAGAACAGTTTTAGATTCTATTAAAACAATCACAAGATAATTTCTTAAAAATCACATTTTAAATAGTAAAACATTTACTGAAAATTACAAAGTAATCTTTGTTTTTACTTTATCAAAGTGAAATTTTCGCTATTTTATTATGAAATGATAAAACCTTAAAAAATAAAAATCCGAAAATTCCCATTTTGCAAGAATATTTCGAATTTAACTGCCCATAAATCACGTGCATGTTCGTACTTGTGATATAATTATGGGAGATACTATCTCGTTCCCACGACTTACTAAGTAGTGGCCACGAGATAGCTATCTCGTTCCCACGAGATACTATCTCGTGGCCAAGACATACTAACCCGTGGCCACGAGATACTAAGTCGTGGCCACGAGATACTATCTCATACCCACGAGATAGCTATGTCGTGGTCACGAGATACTATGTCGTTCCCACGACATACTAAGTCGTGGCCACAAGATACTAACTCGTTCCCACGACATACTTAGTCGTGGCAACGAGATAGCTATGAGTATAAGCAAAGCTCGTTGTTGAAGGTTTCTTAGTGTATAAGTATCTCGTGGCCACGACTTAGTATGTCGTGGGAACGAGTAAGTATCTCGTGGCCACGACTTAGTATGTCGTGGGAACGAGATAGTATCTCGTGGCCACGACATAGCTATCTCGTGGCCACGGGTTAGTATGTCATGGCCACGAGATACTATCTCGAGGGAACGAGATAGCTATCTCGTGGCCACGACTTAGTTAGTCGTGGGAACGAGATAGTATCACGTGGGAACGACATAGCTATCTCGTGGTCACGACTTAGAATGTCGTGGGAACGAGTTAGTATCTCGTGGCCACGACATAGCTATCTCGTGGCCACGACTTAGTACGTCGTGGCCACGAGATAGAAAAAAAAATCACATGTCCCCTCCATGCTTCCGTAGAAAAGAGACCTTTTAAAAAGTTTAAATCTACTTAAAATGATCTTCTGTATGTCAGCTTTAGTGACACATGAGAATTCCCATTAACCATTATCTTTTTACTATTTACGGTCTGAAAATTTCAAGTTTTCCCTTAGATTTTTGGGGGCGGGGTGCTAATTTTGACATTTCTGAACCTCCAATACGTATGAAACTAAAATGTGTTGCTAACATATCATAAATCATTATTACATCGTGGATGCACGGAAACCTTTCAATGCCAAGTTTTCAATACTTCTAATGATGTTGTTTTGACGAATTTACATTTTTTTTTTGCCTTATTTCTCTGTTATTTTTTTTATTTTTATTTATTTTTTGTTGTTTGTTTGCTTTTTCTTTGTTTATTAGTTTTTTGTAAGTCGAAAGAAAGAAGATACAGATGTTAAGTGTAAATTACAAAAGCATGATGAATTGTCCAGTTTCCTGATGAGTCATAAACTATGCTACTCCAAATTTTCTTAATATACATTGCTTTCTTGTCTCATATTTCTTTCATTAAGCGTTACATACTCTTAAAAGTTACTTATTTCAAAGTAAATGTTTATCTTGGCGAAAAGAATAAGTATCGTTAATTAAAAATCAGTCTAGAATATAAGGTCTGATAATGCCTGTCTTAAATGCATATACTTGCTTGCAATAATCTTTTTCTTAATTACATTTAGGGTGGTTGTATTTGATTTTTATACCCTCGCTCCGAAGGAAGGAGAGGGTGTGTACTGTTTTGTTTGTACAAAAATGACCATTTATTGGTGAGTGAAAGATATTGCAGCCTGTATATTTTTTTTTAAAAAGCACGGAATAAAAACATAACAAAACCTAGACAAACCAGAGGCTCCCAGGAGCCTGTGTCGCACATCTGGCTTTAAGTTGCCACAATCAAGTTAACATTGTAAAATGTACAATTGATCTTCAGTTTCTCAAATTTTGGTAGCCCGAACACCACCAATATCTTGAACTGTATCTTAAGTCTGATCATCATTTACAATATTTCTTTGTTGTGCTTTTTTGACCAAAAAAAGTTCGTGCTAAGGACCACTTTCGACACCAGTTTTGAAGTGGAGACATCATTTTGTAAATGGCGGTCAATGAACAATTTTCAACATCAGTTTTGATGTCGCAACATCAATATCTATTTGGAAACCAAATTTCATTGAAATCGGACAATGTTGAATTTTCCCACCTTTTTCGGCAGCCATTTTGAAAATGGTTGTCAGCGAACAATTTTTAACATCAGTTTTGAATTTGCGACATCAATACCTATTTGGAAACCAATTTCATTGATATCGGACAATGTTGAATTTTCCCGCCTTTTTTGGCAGACAACACATTTTGAAAATGGCGGTCAACGAACAATTTTCAACACTAGTTTTGAAGTCGCAACATCAATATCTATTTCGAAACCAAAAAATGTTGAAGTTTTCGGCCTTTTTTGGCAGCCTTTTGAAAATGGTAGTCAACGAATAATTTTTAACATCGGTTTTGAATTTGCGACATCAATACCTATTGGAAACAAAATTTTATTGAAATCGGACAATGTTGAATTTTCCCGCCTTTTTGGCGGCCATTTTGAAAATGGTGGTCAACGAACAATTTTTAACACCAGTTTTGAAGTCGCCACAGCATGGCAAACATTTTATCAGTTTACACCTAACTCTCCTCTTCTATAGTTTTGGAAATAAAATATGAAAATTTTGAAAATTCTGTGAAAAAAGGTCAATGACTCCTGCAAGGGTTTTTGGATTTTCTTCAAAGTTTCAGAGTGGGTAGATCTTGATATGCTGAATATTTTTGCAATTTACACGTGACCTCTTTCTGTTACACTTTTTGAAATAAAAAAATGCACACATTTTGAAATTTTTACGGAAAAGGGCTTTAACTCCCAGATGGGTTTTCAGATTTTCTTCAAAATTGCACAGTAGGTAGATCTCATCATGATGATTATCTTAATCCAATGTCTTTTACGGCTTTCGAGTTATTGCCAAAAACTGTGATTTACCCCTATGTTCTAGTTTTAGCAGTGGCAGTCATGTTGTTTGACCGGCCGACTAATCCAACACAGTTCTGAGAAGCCATACCCTGGTGATGATTCAAATCAGGTTTGGTTACATTTTGCCCAGAGGTTTCAGGGGAGTATATTTTTGAAATTATTGACGGACGGACGACGGACGAAAAGTAATGACAAAAGCTCATATTGCCTTTTAGGCCAGGTGAGCTAAAAATGACAGAAAGGCAAAATCAAACCTGACTGCTTCACCATAAATTGTCTAGTAAGCATCGACAAAAACATGAATCTAAAATTTAGATCACGAAATAGTTTCTTGTATGATTTTATGAATCAATCATGTTTTAACCAAGCATCAGGATTGTCAACTTCAAAGGTGATAATGAAATATATGTCAATGATTCCAAAAAAGTTGAAATGCGCATGTCCTAACATACAAATCCATTTCCGCTAGGTAGGTGGTATTGTCATTGTTGTGGGTTATTGATATTATTATTATGCATAGTGTGTTAGTTTCTGGTCCTGCCCTGCACCCCCATAGGTGACCAGTATTGGTCAATTTTGTTTGCTGCATTATATGTCTAATCAATCATTATATATATATATATATTTGTATTATGGTGCCCTTTATTGGTTCTTGATTACTTTAAGAACATTCTTATTTTTATAGTGTATTCAATAATGGTCACCAAACAGAAATTACACTTCGGCAAGTTTTTACCAGCATTGTGAAACCCGTTTTAACATAAGACTTGTCAAGTGTCAAGATTTTTGTCTCGTCGTTTTCCGCGAAGCCTTGTTTTGTTTGTTTAGCTGGACAATAATAAATATCTTCAACGAATTGTTGATTTCCTTTACAATAAAACTTAAATAAAATTTGATAAACAGTGGATGTCCTGTTTTTGTTGATAACAATCAGCTCGCAGGAAAACCCTCTTCTTTCTGTGAAATGTTATTGACTTGTATGTCCTTGTATGAGAACAGGCTAGGATAATGTTTATTTATGTATATCTATAAATATTTTAGGCTTTTGGATCATGAATATTTTTGTAATAATTTGACAGCCATTCCAATCGGAACTAAGTCTGACTGTCCCGGGTTCCAATCGTTGTTTATGTTTGTCCTTTGTCTTTCGTTTGTGTTTTTTTTTCTTGTACAATTCCCTTGTGGATTGTGGCATTTAAGTTTAGTTTCGGACATTGTAGGATATTCTTGCTATTTTGTCTTATTTAATTTCTCTATTTATTCAGTTATTTTATTTCTGTTCTTTTCAATATTAAATATTTTGCAGACCATAAATTAGTTATATAACAATTGTCTCCACGACGATATATTCAACCTTTAACCCTCACCAAATCAGTGACACGGGACAAGATTTTTATTTGGGCAATTTTGATTATTCTAATCTAGGTAGATATTTTCATTCATGAGAATTTGCAAAAAATCAACACAATTGAAAACCTCATCCTACCATACTGAAATCTGCAATAAATTGTGTGGATAGCCGCACCTTTTTATGATCGTTTATAGATTTTAGAGTTTATAGATCGTTTTTAGCTATAATTCACCTTAGTTGATATAGAACATAGGGAACAATGGATAGACAATCTGCAATAAAAGTGATTTATTTTCCCAGGACTTTTTCTTTATTTCTGTTAAAAGCTCGTTTATAACCTGAAATATATGCATAGTCGTAATATGTAATGGGAATATTTTACAACAATTCTGATATGAAAAAAATATCTACTGGAAAAGGGAGCTACTTCTTTGTAAACTTTGTCAATAATTTTTATATATTACCGTTAGAAGAAGGGTTTAAATAGCCTTTTGTTTCACAAAATCTGTAAATCTGTCAAATGTAAGAAAACTGAATTGATATTTTTATGAAATAGTACATACAAATTAAATTGGTAAGCTGAATGAAATAAATCACAGGAATTTGCAACTATGGTAAACAATCCGAAAATACAATTTCTTCCTCATCGAAACACGATCACTTGAGTTAGAAGTAGCTTTCCGCCTGTTTATCAATATTAAAGATTTTAACTCTTTGCGTCACCATAAGTAATAAGACCTCTAAAATTAACTACAAGCGGAATATATGTAATAATAAAACAGTAATGGTGTATTACATTTTATCCCGTTTCAATTTTGAAGACATAAATGTTCTGGCGCGGTTCCCCCTGTGTATTGTAGCGTATGATTGTGGTTTACGGCCATTGTAGGTGTTGACTGTTATCTTGACTTTATAATCTGATTAAGTTTTAAAGAACAAAAAATAGAAAAGAATTCCCTTTGAACCAAAAATCTAACTTGGCCTTATTTTGCGGTGGAAAACGTTTATATACAAGCAATACTGGTATACAAAATACCAATGTTTCAACAGCATAACTCAAGAACCACTTTGGCATATGAAACAAAAACAAAACTTGGCCCGAAATGTTTTTTGTGTAATACAGCTTGTATACCATGCGTGAAGACCATCTGCAATTTAGTTCATGAGTTTTTTAGCCCCCAAAATACAAAATTTTATAAAGTTCCAAGGAGTACAACTCAAAAACCAATATAGCTTATGAACCTAACTTGATTAAAACGTGGCCTGGGTTTTGAGGTTCACAACTTACATATCACTTGATGACTCTGTAAATTTGTTCACAAGTTATTGTAACTCTGAATCCAGAATCGAACTCACAGCAAGGTTCTAGAAGAGAAAAATGTGAAATGTGACACTGGTGTTTTTGACGGGCGACTTTCGGCCTGGTGTATGTAAAAACGAGTGACTTTTTAGCTCGAATGCCTAAAAGGCCATTTGAGCTATTGCCATCTTTTGGCGTTCGTAATCTGTAATCCGTCGTAAACTTTTTCCAAAATCTTCTCCTCTGAAACCACTTGGCCAATTTTAACGAAACATGGTCTGAATCATTGCCATGATATTCCGAGGAGTCTATGGACCTTACAACATGGTAGCCGTTACTTAAGACTAGAATATGGGGGTAACTTTTTGGCAAATAGCTCAGATATCAAAATTCTGACACGCAGTAAAAATGACCAGCATCATAATGTAGCACGGCCTTGTAAAACTACCCGCTCTGCGACTTTGAAGAAGATCTTAAAACCTGTCTTGGGGTTATTGCCCTTTCCCCTAAAATTGTTAACATTTTAATATTTCAAATGTTTTATGAAAAAAAAACTCTAACAAATATAGGTCAACTTTATATTGTAAAAATGTTCAGCATATCAAGATCTATTCTAGGAGGTATGAACAAAGGTCATTTCGGAAGGCTTCATGGTGACTTCAAGATGAATGAAAAAAGAGAGTTGTTCCATTGCTTGGTTCTACCATGTATTAAGATTCCTCCCTAAATAATTGATACTTTCGCATTTACTGGCCTAAAACATAGATGTAGCGTTATTCGACATTTCGCAATGAATTCTGATTAAACCGTTGTGAGGGGCTGTCTTAAATTTCCTATGAGGTATGAGCAAAGTTCATTGTTAAAGGCGTTGTTCCATTGCTCGGCTCCACCATGTATTTGTAGAGACTTTGTGTCATGTGCATTTACTCCATATCCTTTCAATTTTTTTATTTAAGACTAGAGTTTGTCTCTCCTCAAGTGTGAAGCCCGTAAAAAGATTCCCCGTGTGAGAGATACATGCTCTCTCTACATATCAATTATAATGTACTTGGCCTTGAGAGAATTTCTCATATGGTCATTCTTAATACATGGTTATAGTGCCAAACTCTCACTATTTTATAATGCAAAGGTTTCTTACAATCGACCGTGTTGTCGATATTTTGTAATTGTCCACAACGTTGGGACAATAGTGCTTTGGTCGGGTAATGGATGAGATGACTTTGCCAGATAATTTTATGTTAATTGACGATTCCGCATTCATTGGCTAAAGAAATATGAATTCCGCTGAAACCTTTGATAGAGGCCATCTTGAACTTACTATGAGATATGAGCAAAACTCATTGTTGAAGGCCTCATGATGACTTCAAGATGACGAACAACAATAAGAGCGTTGTTCCATTGCTTTGCCCTACCATATAGCCCTTTTCAGAAAGTGTTGTTGTCTTTTAGTGGATTTGAATTCTCCCATCATGCATGCAAAGTAGTTAGCTCTTATACAAATTCGTTATATATTAATGTCAGTGTTGTTTATCTTTGTATATGTGTGTGTCTTCATTTTTATGTCTTTGTTTCTTTGTTTTCCGATGTTGACATTGTCCTTGGATTTTTCGTTTTAGACTGACAGTTCGGTTCTCAGTTTTAAATTTCTATCTGCGTTGCCATTAACTAAATTGGTTCTGTCGTTCACTTTTGTTCACTGTCCATTCTTTTGTTAAACTACTGAATGATTATTCCTTTCAAAATCTTACAAAATGGTATGCAGTTTTGGCAAAATGCCTGTGCCAAATCAGGACCAATGCGTTTTACATTTTTTTCTAGTGGTAGAGCACATAATTTGTGTATTTTTTCCGTTTTGATTTGTCCAATAATTTTGTTATTCTCAATAAATGCGCAAATAAGAACGCATAGAGGTTCTACTAGTATTCGGTTTTTACCAGAATCTAGAAAAAAAAACACGCACCAATGTGTTGATTGGCGGTATCATGTCCGAAACAAGGAAATATGAAGTCGTTACGTTTTATCTCATTTAAACATCAGTTTTTATACTTTTATAACAAGCTTGTCGTCAGCTGTTCAGCTGATTTGAAACTTTTGAGGACAATATTATAGTATAAGTAAAGGTATGACTCGTCAGATTGTCTACCAATTTAACATGAATATAGTGCTAAAGAAATAAATATTATATTTCTTGAGGAATATGTAAACGATGCCATCAAATAGAAGGAAAAAATCTAGCCATGAGGTGAAATAAAAAAAAGTATAAAAAAAGAGTAGATATACTAACGGTATGCCAATACGTATCTGTATAGTAGAAAATGAACGGTGCTAAAAGTTAAACCTACTAAATACATTTAATGAATTTGGATACATGAACGAGGTAACACTAAGAAAATCTATTTCATGTTGACACAGATAGAAATATAAAAAAACTACATGAAATATAAAGAACTCACAAGTACCAATTACTTTGCATCCATGAAGCGAATATCCCAACGCACTCTCAATATCTTAAATCAGAACAAATTTTCTCTAGTATTATAACAAAAACTTTTGACATTTTGTGTATTTATTACCGCTTACATGTATGTAATTCCGATGTATAAAAAAACACAATTTTCGAATGATATAATATTGTGACTTCGTCTGCGACAATAAATTACGTATGTTTGAAATATTGAAAACTTTAACCACAGCGTAGCATTCTTTGATTCTTCTTAAGTTTGATTTGCAATATTACAACAATTAAAAAGGATAGTTCCGATTTTTTTCATGTACCAACTTTCTGAAGTGATAGTGAATAGTCTCCTCGTTCACAACCGGAAAGTTTCCTCATGTATTTCTTTGCAGGACCAACGGTTATGCGCCGACTTCAAAAAGCATCAAGTCATCAAGCAGGCTCCGCTTACAATTTTTAACACTATTATGATCATGACATGCTTACTAAATTAACATAAACCAATATCATATGCATGCTTTGTACAATATACACACCTGAAAAAAGGGGGAAAAAATGTGTGTCGATATTTTTTGTTTAAACAATAAGTTCAACGTATACTTAGTATACTTAGAGAGAATGACGGTGTATTATATTGCTCAAATGTAGAGCGGTGCCCGAAACAAGAAGATTCAGGCACAGACTACAATAATCCTGCACCCAATTTAGATAATTTCTAAACAGCCAAATAGCCTCATAGATAACAAAATACCGAAGTAACTAAATTTAGTTTCTACATATGCGCATACACATCAAATTAAAACTTTTGGAAATCCATAAACCGAAATATGTGTAAAACCTGATAGAGAATAAATTGCGCATGAATATAATAGCGAAAGCCAAAAATCAACTAAGAACAGGGCTATGCAAGAGGGACATTCAAGAAAATCTCATATGCTTGGCCACATTGACAAGAGGGATTTTGTATAATATTTACTTTATGGTGTCACAATTTTAAAAAAGAGCCTTACATCGCATCTAGATTAGTATTATATTAAGTTTCCTCAAACTGATTGAGAATATTTTGTGCCAATTTTTTTCAGGCAGGCCTGCCGTAATTTAGCTATTTAAGGACTTGTGTCTCTTCTAGGTAGGTGTGCAAGGGTAGTAATCCAAATTTGTCCATTGTCGATAAAAATGCAAAAAATTGGGGCAAAAATGAAAAAAAAAAAACGAGATTGACCTAAGTACACTGATATTATACCAAAGTGATGCCATCTCTTTACTTGATACATTCCCGAATTTATAATGTAACAGGAATCCGACATCGTAGGTGTGTTATGAATCCGATGTCGTAGGTGTGTTCATGGTTTGGTCTCCTAACTCCTCCTGACTTCGGTGCTGGCCCAAAAACCGATTGTATTGAAACTTGCAATATCTAAATTTTGCTAAATTTAATTTAGAAGTGAGGAGTATCTCCCTCATGCATAGCTCTGTCCTTAGCTGAATTTTAGGTTTTCTATTTAGATTCTTTTGATTATTTTTTTCTCTATCAGCTTTATCATCTTTTTCGGTTAATTGAATTCCAAATAATTTGGTTTAATCTGCACAGGTGAGACATAAGTTGTCGAAATGCGATATACAGAAAAATTACTTCGGTATTTGTTATTTATATATAACCGAACATACTGAGGTTTCGTTCTGTGTGTGGCACTCGGTGGATGTCCTTGGTACTGATATTTTTGGTAATGAGTGTTCTTGTTTGACTACTTTTGAATTAAGGCTTTCCATATTGCTGTTGATGAGAGGTTACTCCTTGAAACACGTGTACAGCATAACGAAATTCACTGTTTATTATGCAACTTCGGTATTGATTGTATAATATTACGTCAAAAGTATGACAACATAACGTTAGGAAATTCACGCATTGACTCCACTGTGAAAATAAATAACAACGTAACACACATGCCCATAATGAAAATTGCTTGAAAATGAAAAACATTTACAAATGATCTATACCAATATAATTAACCATATGTTGCAGTTTTAATGTTTATATACATGGAAAGTTATCCAAAGCAAAGGTAGACTATACTGACCTTTCGAGAAATGATCTTTTATGTGTTTGAAGGTGGAAACAAATGTTCTCGAATGCATATACAGACATATCTCCTGATAGAGGCCGCATATATGAGATATCTCTTCCATGCCTCCATTTTAAGTTCAAGCGTATCTCTCCTCAATGAGCTGGTGCTGCAACGGTTGTCACGTGATCAAGTAAAATTAAAGTCGTACACGAAAACAAGTACTATCTTTAAAAACAGATGATCGACGAAGTACTAAGACCCCTTTGAAATTACAAAAGTGTGTTCTCCCCTGGCTGAATTACAATATTTTCGAACTATACAACAAAAACCTATGTTGCGACAAAAACCTATATTTGGATTGAGAAAATCCGGCAATAAATGTGCAATAACCCCTGTAAGCATTCCAACATAAGTGTAAAAAATTTACCTTAACTTCTTAATTGAACATTTTTGCAATTTAAATAAATCTCAATCTCGAATAAGTTTACCTCGGACAATCAGCTTCATAAACAGAAAAGCCTATAAAATGTATTCTTTCATATATCTTATTTTCTGGATACTCCCCACCCTCCTTTGAGTTCGGGGGGATTGGGACGACAGACGCAGTCAAGGACTGTCTTTTATTTACTTTTTTTTTAAATCTAAAAATCCAAAACCTACAATTGCGAAACGATAAAGGCTTTATCATAGACTTTTGTATATTATGTATATTAAAATATAACAAATATTTAAATAAAATGCACCATACACATTTAAACACTTTAATTGTGTTTATTTAAGTAACAGTTGTTTTGACATGTTTTGATTTTGAAAAGTAAAATTTTAAAATTCATAATTGTACCTCTTTCTCATAAACTAATATGATGTACGTGGTCCCTTCGATATAAGTTAACTGTGGACTTTTATTTATAATTTGATTTCAAAGAATTTGTTTCTGTGGAATCGTAGTTCGGTGAAAACTTTAAAGGGATATTATAATTGATGATTATTTTTACTTAAACAATGAACTATTCTTATAATTTATTCAATGCATGTTTCATAAAAAAAAAACACCTATTTCAACTAATTTTTGACCCCATGTGATCAATTATTACTTTTAAACAAAGCAATCAATAAATAATGTTTACACATTAAAAACATTAAAATATTCGCCTGATATATTTGATTAGAGCAGAGACATATAGATATATATCTATATGTCTTTGATATGGGCAATGATTCGAATAGTATGGAGGTCATTTCGTTGCGTCGTGTTCTAGAAATATTCATTGACAGGATTGTGTCGTTTTTCATTAAAAGGCTTTGCATGGTCGATTGTCGTCAGATTTACATAACACATATTTAGTTTTGAATTTTTATTTTCTCTCACTCAGCTGTCGAAATTTTTGCAAATATTCAAAGCGTATATGAAACACTTTGAACAATCCTTAAATCGCAGTGCTCAGTGTCCAATAAGAAAAAAAGATAATCTTAACTGCTTCAACGGCTGTCCGTAGATACAAGAGGTCAAATGCGGTCGTAAACGACTTCGTCGAAAAAACGCGTTTCTTACAATACCCTTTTTCGGTCAAATACGCGGAACTTAGAAGATAAATAACCGAATCCTATTTCAGATATTACTTCATGTGAGCGTTTTTATATATTGAAAATGGCAACAGAATGTTATAGACAATGCCGAAATATTTAAAGTAGACGCCGCTATTGTATTTGTGGATTTTATTAAGGCATTTGACTCTTTTGAATGGGAATGTATGTTTAAAACACTGAATCATTTTGGGTTTAATGAATCATTTATTAAATGGGTAAAATCTTTGTATTCTAATGCCCAAACTTGTGTTATGAACAACGGATGGATTTCCGAAATTTTCAAAAATTCGAGAGGGATTCGTCAAGGATGCCCTTTATCTGCATTACTTTTTGTTATTTCAGTGGAAATAATGACATTGCGGCTGCGACAAAATAACGACATTAAGGGAATTGAAATTAAACTGGATCGGAAAACACATTCCATAAAAATATCTCAGTTAGCAGATGATACTACCCTATTTTTGAGTTCTAAAACCGATGTTTCGCAGGCCATGAATGAAATTGAAATATTTGGTACTTTTTCAGGCTTAGTTTAAAACAGGAACAAGACAGAAGGGCTATGGATAGGGAAATTAAAAAGTTGTAAAGATAAATTCGAGAAAAATTCAATGGAAAAATATCTCGGTGAAATGTTTAGGCATATATTTTGGTCATGATAAAAATGTCTGTGAAAAATTAAATTTGGAAACAAAAATTACTCAAATGGAGAACCTTTTTACTAGATGGAATAAAAGAAAACTTTCAATAATTGGGAAAATATTAATTATAAAAGCTCTCATTCTTCGATTATTTACTTATGTGGCAAGTTCATTTAATGTACCACATCATTATAAAAAAGAAATTGGAAGTAAATGTTTTAGATTTATTTGGGACGGAAAACCTGATAAAGTAAAGCGTAGTAGTTTAATAGCTAATTACCGGTAAGGGAGTTTGCAGATGATCGATATTGAGAGCTAGTTTATGTCTTTAAAAGCATCGTGGGTTAAAAGACTAACAAATAACGAGTGTGCGAGCTGGAAACTTTTACCATTAAAATATTTAAAAGCGGGGACAAAAAGTTGGTTGGTGTTTAATATGAATATTGATGATATAAAAAAAACTTGAATATTTTAATAAAATACCAGAATTTTATAAAGATGTAATACATGCATGGAGTTTATCAGGAGGGGGCAAACAAAAAACCCATTGACATTTTAAGATATAAGAAAGCAAGTTATTTGGGCTAACAAGTTTATAAAGTTTCATATTAGGCCTTTGTTTTTTGAAAATAGGGTTAACAGTGAACTTATATATATAAACGATATTTTAAATCAGTATGGTAACATATCAAGTGAATTCATATTTAATAAATTGATTAATAAAACGAATTGAATAACAGAAAACAATATTTTAAAAAAGTCAATACCCCAAAATTGGATTAATACCTTAAAGGAAGAAAAGTCATTCAAAAGTACAGTTAATATACAGAAAGATAAAAAAATATTGGGATGGAAATTATATTGATCCATTAGTTTTGGAAAATGCAGATATTTACATGAAACTCATAAGTCCTAAAATAAGTAAACCTATAGGCATCTGCATTTGGGAAAGATTTTTCAATATTGACTATGCTTTTAGCTTTTGTCAACTTATTAGTTTCATTTTCAAATATTTAGAAGAAGATAAATTAAAAATGGGTCAAAGACTCAAATGGCCGGGTTGCGTTTGGTGCTTCTAGCTATCAAGTGTTGTTTTATAGGTTCCCTAATGGGTCTGTGTATAGAACATGTTGAAAATATTGATAAAATGTGACTAAACAATGACTGGAAAAATATGAACAAATATTGGAAATAATTCCATAAAGTCAGGTGCACATCTTCAAAATATAAAGAAACATTCTGTGATATTTCAAAGGTAAGAGATGAAAACTGTAGGTTGAACTGATTTCACAAAATAGGTACCCTCTGTTGAAAATGTTGATAAAAATGACTAAGTTCCAAAGTCTGTAAAAATAGGAACAATTTTCAAAATAATTCCAAAAAGGGAGGTGCACATCTATAAAATATATAGAAACATTTTGTGAAGTTTCAAAAATGAAGGTTGAAAACTGTAGGAGGAGTTGATTTCACAAAATAGGTACCCTCTATTGGAAAAGTCAATAAAAATGACTAAGTTCCAAAGTCTGTGAAAATAGGAAAATTTTTTATAAATGATTCCAAAAAGGGAGGTGCACATTTACAATATATATAGAAACATTTTGTGAAGTTTCAGAAATGTAGTATGAAAACTGTAGGAGGAGTTGATTTCACAAAATAGGTACCCTCTGTTGAAAAAGTCAATAAAAATGACTAAATTCCAAAGTCTGTAAAAAAAGGAAAAAAAATTCAAAATGATTCCAAAAAGGAAGGTGCACATCTACCATATATATAGAAACATTCTGTGAAGTTTCAGAAATGTAGTATGAAAACTGTAGGAGGAGTTGATTTCACAAAATAGGTACCCTCTGTTGAAAAAGTTGATAAAAATGACTAAGTTCCAAAGTCTGTAAAAATAGGAAAAAATTTTCAAAATGATTCCAAAAAGGGAGGTGCACATCTGCAATATATATAGAAACATTTTGTGAAGTTTCAGAAATGTAGGTTGAAACTGTAGGAGGAGTTGATTTCACAAAATCAGTGTCTCATTTTCAGCCCGACATTCACCATAATATAACCCGGATTTGCACTCCGTGCAACCCGGCCAAAAATTTTTAGATGGAAATTATTGCAAAATATATTACCTACCAAAGTTTTATTGTATAAATGGAAAATTTCATCTGATAATCTTTGTAATTATTGCAATGAAAAAGAAGATTATTTGCACTATTTTGCAAATTTTTCGAAACATTTTGGAATAACATTCACAGAGTTTTAAGAAAAATGAAGATATGTACGTCTATTGATTATAGACATATTGTTCTAGGATATAAGATTTTCGATAAAGATTATTTTGAATTCAATTATTTTTAGCTATTTAGGGTTTCTATATATAAGTCTTATTATGTTTCAGAAATTAAAACAAAAAATATAAATGTATTTAATATTTTTCTAAATGAATATGATAAACGAATACAAAATTCGAAATCATCCTTTCTTTTGAACATGAAAGAAGAATTAATCGGTGTGGTGTTATAATAATCAGTCAAGGTCTCAAATGTGAGACAGGACAATTCCAACCGAGGGTTCACATTTTCCAGTCAGAAACGAGGCTTGCCGAGTTTCTGATGTTAGAAAATGTGAACCCGAGGGTGGAATTGTCCAGTCTCACATTTTTTACCATGACTGATTATTTTTCTCACATTTTTCTGCCAAAAATTAGAAAAAATAAACATGGCCGCCGAAACACGAAAATCTATTCTCCGAAACTAGGCATCGTAGCAAAAAATAAATTGCATAATTGAAAAGATCGCAGGTGTTTTGGTTTTGTACTGAAAGTACAAAACTCGGAACTAGATTCTTAAGCGTAGTTATTCATAGGTTTCTAAAATGAAGCGGTGTAAAAATTCGACGTTGCCGCACCATTCCGGGGAAGTTGTATTTTTTCTGACGTTTCAATATTGTGACGTGAAGTTGTTTCTATTGTTCCGTCAAAGGTAGTCCTGTGATGTGAGATGCATGAATCTCACATGGGTATCTCACACTGGATTCTTGTGTCACACACGTACAGAAATGTGAGAAAATGTTGTATCAGAGACATATATATGTCTCTGGTTGTATTAAGTGTTTAAATATATTATAATGAGATATTGGTAGATTATTTGTAAACAATTTTAGTCTATTGTCTATATAATTATGCTATATCATCTGATTACATACCCTGGGTAATCAGGTAGATTTCACTGGGTTGCTTAGTGAGGCACTTGGACTCTCTAAGTACTATTGTTAACAAGTATTTTTGTAAATAAAATAATGTTCTTTAAAAAAATGGCAACAGATCCTTGAGAAGAGATACGCTTGAACTTAAAGGAGGCACAGTAGAGATATTTTATATATGTGGCACTTAAGAATATTGAAGGAAAATAGTTCCAATTTTCTCCGGTAGGACTTTTTATGAACGCACAGCCGAAACTCCACCGCATATAAATTTGAAGTCATCTCACCAACTTGAACAGGAGATCGTTCTGTCGTCACAAAGCAATATAAAGAAATGAAAATAAAAAGTCAGATAAGTAAAAGATTAATATACGATGATAAAAGTAGCTTTGTAAACGACAGATAATTCAGTCCATGATTTTGCTTAATAGGAGAATAAACTATGGCGTATTGTCAGCGATCTTTTAGTTGACATGTAGTATCACAAGGTAAGACACAGATTTGTACCATTATTATACACAAATTAAACATTGGATGTCCTGTTCATTTCCGAGTTATCATGAAGTATTTCATCAAAAGCAAATAACATATACTTCATGATGAGATTCAAAATAATCCGATTTTGTCTTCGATCCTCTGTACACTTTGTTAGTTTCCTGTTTTTGCAACAAGGTGCTTGTCTTTTTTATTTGTTTTCAAGGAAACGCGAACATGTCATTTTTTAAAACATGGCCCTTGTTTTAACACACTCTTGCATAGATCTCTGAACTGGATACTCATGAAGCAGTATATCACTGGATTTAAAGAGCTGCTGAGCATATACGTTCTGAGAAACAGGTTATAAACAGCCTTTCCAACACTTGTTAAATTATTGTAATAGGACTTGTTTAGCGCTCTAATTATAACTATGACGCAATAGGGAATAAAA
>MJUU01010261.1:75462-108480 GCA_002080025.1 Modiolus philippinarum | reverse complement strand
ATTCTGATTCACATATTTAATTGGCTTCTTCAAAATCATAGCCTTTATTTAAAAATGTGACGAGTACAACGTAGAGATCAGATTACCTTGTCTGAGCACCTGGCAACGAAACAAGTTTTTATAGGACTCCAAACGGCTAGTTGTTTGGTTTTCCTGTTTTCAGTCAGTTGTATTTCCTGGTCTAGTCACTGTTTAGTTGTATCCAATAGTGTTTTCTCTGTACTTTCATATTTGATTTTAGAAGTTTCTTCTTCAGTTTGTTGATTTCGCTTTCTTTGCTGATATTTAAAGTGGCTAATTTTTGCGGGGATTAAACTTAAAGATCTAAGAATATTTCCTTAAGGAATAATTTTTGCAGATTAATTCTATTAGCGAAAATTGGCCTCTTTATAGTATTAAAGTTATAATACTCTAATCTTTGGAAGTATTATTATTCTATATGGTATTGAATTTATTGGCATAACAGCAAAACTGATCCACACTTCATGTACATAATGAGAGATATCGGTACATATATGCATTCCGACAATACTAATCCCTAAATAATATTGAAGTAAACAAACAGACGTAAACAACACAGAACCACTGAAATACTATTTCATATACTTACATGAGGCCATCTACACTTGTACTTTCTAAAAAGAAATAAGATGTCAAAATGGTCACATGCAGAAATTAAATTTAAAGTAAAGTAAGAGAGAACCGAACCGTCAATCTAAATCCAAGAACAATGGCAAATCAAATTCGGAAAAGCGAAGAAACATAGACATTACATGAGTACGGCACAGAAAGAAAAATGAAGACATACACACATACAGAGATGAACAACACGAACCACAAAACACGGGTGTGAGATCAGGTGCACTAGTAGAATAAGCATCGCTTGCTTCTTAGCAGGCACCCGCCGCGTTGAACATGTCAAATCCAGTGGAGGAAACAAAAATTAAGCTTTTAAAGAGAAGTTCAGTAGTTAGTTATTATTCACTATAAGCTAATCCTTAGTAAGTATCACCAAGTACATACAAATTATGAGTACTAGTAGCACTGCCAGTTTGAGTAGAATAAAATGATGGAATAGCTTGGATTAATGCATCATGTATCTTTACTTAATACATGTATATGGCGACACCTTAGGTCAAACAGTTAATAGAATTTACACAGCAAACATCTGGTTTTAGGATTAATTAATTGTTTTATATGACAATTCAAATATACATGTAACTAAAGCTACAATTTCTACACTCATTCTTGTCAATTATATCTTTTAATTATTTGTGCTTTTATTCTTGTAGTTGACTTGCTGATTCAGTCTTTTTTACTTCTCACGGTCTCCACCAACCCATATTCCACATATACACGCCGTCATTATTTTTGTTATTGACTATGGTCCATTACTTGTATTCTATAGCTTTTTTGACACATGCAACTCCTAAATTTACAGAATAACTGTATATAGTATTGCGTGGTTACTAAGCGCTCTGATATAGTTTAAATGTTGCTCATTAAACAAATCATCGAATTATACGTATATCACAAATTCTCAAAATAATAACAGAAAATGTATATGTTACAGTCATTCTCTTAAGAGGGTAGACCTGGGGTAGGAGGAGATAACTCTGGTTTTCACTTTTTTAATACTTACACGAACAAATAGAATCATTACAATAGGTATTATCAAAATTTTAAAATTGAAAAAATTTTCCATACAGCAAACAAATATTAAATTTGTCATGAAAACAGTTACCCATCATCCAGTTATTTATAATGAATGCATTTCATTCTACAGTTTTGCAATAGTGTCCAAAGATAATGAAAATATATAAAAGTCGGATTTATTCCAAGGGAGGTAATTTAAAGCACGGATTCAGCAATTTTATTGATTTTTACCCACTTTATTCTTAATTAAGAAAAATTGGGACGGTAGAATTTTCTAAAATTTTAAGATATGTTACATATACTTGTTTTCTTTCTATTCTCAGTTTTTGAAAATTAAACGACATAATTTTTTACAAGAAGTGTTTAATAGTGATAAAAAAGAGTGAAAATTTCAGCCTATACTATTCAGAACACCCATGTATTTCAGTTCAAACTAGTTAAATTTCCTATCATCATTCATGCTTACTTTCACACATGTCTAAACTACAGAATTTTACATTTGAAATAATCTTGAATCGAATACAAATTTAATTAGAGCCGATTTTATACACCACAATCAAGTCCTGAACGGACCAAATAACATGAGGAAACAGGGCATCTTTGATGACCACTAGACATAAAACGGGACGGTAAAAATTGTTGAAAATTGCTGAAAGTCAACATGAACATGTGTACTTTCAATGCTTAAAATATTTTAAAAATTAAACGATCGAAAAATTTCAGGCCTACCCAGGTCTAGCCCCTTAAATTGGGCATTTTGTTAAATGCCTAAATTTTTCTTTAAAATGACTAAATCTGACGGGCATTTCACAAAATGCCTAAAAATTGTCAGGCATTTTGTAAAATGACTGAAATGTTTCATTAAAATTTAAGAAAATTCCCTGAACACTTTTAGTCAAATTTTATAATGACAGAAATTTTTCATTACAATTATAGATATTGCCTGAAAACTTTAAGTCAAATTCTTTAATGCCTGAATTTTTTTATTAAAATTATCGAAATTCCCTAAACACTTAAGTCACATTCTTTAATGACTGGAATTTTTCATTAGAATAATAGAAATTTCCCAAACTTCTTTCATGACTGAAAATGTTCATTAAAATTAGAGATATTGCTTAAACATTTTTGGTCGAATTATATAATGAACAAATGTATGTCACAAGAATATTAAAATAATCCTTGAAGATATTGGTACATGTTCTGTTCTAAACAAGGAAGGATTAACTATTCTTGAGTAAAAACACATAGGTAAAATATAAGTCCATTTCTGAGTTGCCATTTAACAATGACAGAAGAACAAATTGTTTTAACGTCTGAACAAAAAAAAGACCAACAGACCTAATCTAACAGAAAACACAGAACCTTGCGTAATATAGCGTATTACCGGTATGTCTATCTGTCTGTCTGTTCATCTGTACATCCATTCCTCCGTCAAAAATTTCATTCTCTTGAAGCATAAGTCATAGATGGATGAGCTTTTGTTAACAGATGGATAATGGACAAAATAAGGCCACATTGACATATATTTTATGCATAAGTGACTCAGGTTTTCAAGTTTAGATCCGAGATAACTCTCAGATAGTAGATTTATAAAAGCGTTGTTCCTTTGCTTGTTTTTTACCATGTATTTGTAGAGACTTTGTCTCATGTGCATTTACTCCATATCCTTTTATTCACCATTTACGACTGGAGTTTGTCTCTCCTGCAGTGTGGAGTCCGTAAAACGATTCCCCGTTCGAGAGATGTATGCTCTCTATATTTTTCAGTTATGGTGTACTTGTGCGTGAGAGAATTTCTCATATGGATATACTATTGATACTTTCAAATTTTGGCAATTATTTTTGTAATTTTCGAAATGTAATCCAGACCACCTGTTTCAAGTGCCCACATCTCACTATTTTATAACGCCAAGTTTTCTTACATTCGACTTGATGAATGCCCTGTGTTTGTCTATATGTTGTAGTTGTCCACTAGCTTAAGACACTAGTGCTTTTGTCGGGCAAAGGATGACAGTGATTGGAAGAGCACTTTGCCAGTTTAATTGATGTTTGTTGACAATCCCGCGCCCATTACCAAGAAAGACATGGATGCAGCGTTGCTCGACAATTAGCAAAGAATTCCGCTTAAACCGGTGCTAGGGGCCGTCTTGAACTTACTATGAGGTATGAGCAAAGCTCATTGTTGAAGGCCTCATGGTGACTTCAAGATGAAGAACAACAATAAAAGCGTTGTTCCTTTGCTTGTTTTTTACCATGTATTTGTAGAGACTTTGTCTCGTGTGCATTTACTCCATATCCTTTTATTCACCATTTATAACAAATACAGATGTGAATTGGGGAAATGAAGTTCCCTCAATGCCTCTATTTATGACGGTCAAGGGTTCATAAGGTATGGATAGTACTTACTGGAAGAACGAAGTGTAATGCAGTAGGCTACATGTGCAAGAAATCAGGATTAATATGTAACAGTCGTTGTCTTCCAAACATGGATTGTTGCAAAAAGTGATGTTAAAATGCATTTCCTTTTTTTCAGAGATGGACAATGTAAAGAGTTTAGTATTCTCCCGTGTATTCAGATGTTTATGTAATAATTTAATACATTTCTCATAACTAGACATTTATCTTTTTTTAAATATTAATATTATTTCTGTATCAGGTACTAGTATTTTGTTAAATTCCTGGAGTTTTTTCTAGGCATTTTATTAAATGCCTGAAAATTTTAGTCATTATTTAGATTGCCTAAAATTCATAGCCATTTTGTAAAATGCTTAAAACTTTCAGTCATTTAACAAAATGCTTACTGTAACATATATATTGAACAATATTTCTATATTATATTTCTACATTACAAGCAAATCAATTTGGTGCAGACGGTTTACCTCATTTAAAAGCTTTTAAGATTAAAGGTGATTTTCAAAGTATTAAATAGACCTCAAAAATGATTATTTATGAAAAATTCCCAGTTAAGGGGATTCATAATATAATGCTTGCTAATATACATTATATCATTTCGAAAATTTCAGAATTGAACTATCCTTGAGAGACTGATACACTGATTAAATTTAACATAAGACATGTTTTATGTTTTCCTTTATGTAATTATTCCGATAATCATTGATACAAAAAATATACAGCAAGCAATACGATAAAACACAAAGCTGGAGTTACAAAACATGTTGACATACAAAAATAAAAATACAAATTAAGGTACTGTATTGAATATCCTCCCGATTGATTGATTGATTGATTAGTTACAGTTAAACGTCCAGTGAGCAATATGTCAGCTATATCAGGGCGAAAACAAGTTAATCAATTCAAAACAAATTAAGTAAGAGAAGAAAGAAAGAAAAAAGGTGGAAGGGACGAGTGTTGATTGCCACTGGAAAAGGGGAGAAAAATGGGTATGGGGCAGGAAATATAGCCTTCTAAACGAGTCCTAGCGACTCTGTCCTCTTTAGACAATATATTTATGAATGTAGAAGGAATCTTTATACTGCATGGAGCGTGGCGTTTCTCCATACAGCTTGGCAACAATCGTTATCAGGCTATCCGTATTGTGACCTAACTACTCCGCATAGACACGGCATTCAAGTATCCACCAAATGGGGGACGCGCCCGGCAGCTCTGTCGCCGAAGCAACTGAAACCGATTCATGGCCGGAATGTTCGCATGAATATATTATACAAAATAAAAATACTTCAGTCCTACCGTTAGTGATTACAATATCTCGTAGACAAAAAAGACGCTTGAGAATGATATTCGGGGTTTTCAAGTTAGACGAGTGTCACGTATGATTTTACACAGAAATTCAATTAATCAAAATATGTATACAAGACAGAGCTTTTTATAATTATATTAAAGATATTGCTACCCTTGTTCTCAAGAAAAAAAAACATATCACGCAAATACCTTATTGGAACAAAACTGGAACGTTTTACTTTTGCTGGTAAGCTTAATTCACCAGCCAAATAGTCAGACTTGTCTAACATGAAAACAATCACTCTGCAATTTGAAAAAAATTACTGTTTTATCAAAATTCTAACCCTTAAAAATACTAAGGCTTCATTCCGTGTATTGCACTAAGTGGATGTCCTTGATACTAAATTTGGCAACTTGTTTCGATACTTTTGGAAACGAGTACTTCTTTTTTTACTACTTTTGGATTATAGGCTTTCCATATTGTTAAATTTTAATGCTTCTGGTGAGAGGTTACTCCTTGAAACACGTGTACAGCATAACGAAATTTACTGTTTTTTATGCAACTTTGGTATTTATTGTACTAAGTACTAAGATAACTAGAAGGTAAAATCAAATGCTTTAATTATCTGCTTGGATAATGCAATGGTTCCGATGATAAAAGTCATTCTCAATCAATAAAACAAATGTATTTGGTATTAGCTATGCGCTCTGATGGAGCTTATATAGTATTCGCTAAACAATTCATCGAATATGCTGTATATCGCAAAATGTAATAGATATTAGAAAATGTACAAATCGAACAATATTTCCATATATTTCTATTTAACAAGCAAACTACTTTGGCCTGTAAACGATTTACTTTCATTTAAAGGCATTTGAGATTAAAGTGATTTTCAAAGTATTAAATAGACCTTATAGAAAGTTATGCTATATGAAAAATTCCCAGTTACAGGGAATCATAAAATAATGCTTGCTAATGGAAGTATGTAAACATGTTAGTTTTTTGTAAGATTTCTGAATTGAAAAAATCCTTAAGAGACTGATACGCTGATTAAATTTTACGTAAGACGTGTTTTATGTTTTCCTATATGAAATCATTCCGATAAACATTGATACTACATAAAATATACAGCAAATCATAGGATAATCCATAAAAGCAGGAGTTTAAAAAAAACTGTTACAAAACTGAAAATACTAATCAAGGTAATATTATTGAATGCCCATTTGAATATTTAATACAAAAAATACTATAGTTCAGCTGTGAGAAGTTACAATATCTAGTAAACAAAAAGACACTAAAGAATGATATTAGGGGTCTCTAGGTAATTCATATGAATTTCACAAAGACATTCAATTACTTTTAACTTATCACAATGTATACTGCAAGACAAGAGAGATTTTGATGAATATATGAAGGATATTGCTAACCTGGTGCTCAAGAAAAAAGAACGTATTAGGACTACATCTTATTGGAACAAAACTGGAACGTGGTACTCTGGCTGGTTACCTAAATAGAGAAAATCATTGAAACATAACGGAACTACATGAGTAAGTACTCGGTAACTAAATGGCAAAATCCAATGCTTTAATTTTCTGCTTGAATACAGTAGTCCCTCTATTATAAGACCACCCCTGCTGTAAAGAAAATGTCTTATAATGGAGGTGATCTCTTATGGGAGGTATCACACTGAGATAGGTTCCAGGATGGATTTGAAAATCATACATTAAATCATTAATGGTAGAGTTTATATTCTGTTAAATCCATCTGTACATGTTTTTTTTTTATTTTGACATAAAATAACCTTCTGTTTATTTATATTTAAAGCAAATGCAAAATATGTTTTTCCTTAATTGCTTCCTTGAACTTCTGACACAACTAATTAATAATAATCCTGGGTTTAAATTAATTGAGGACAATATATTAATCATCATGTATTGTGATTATTATTGGGATGAATATAGGTGTACAACAATGTAGATAAACACAACTTTTACAAAATGAAAACAAACATGTCTGGGCTTGCCATTTTATATGCCTTCTTTGTTTTTTAATAAAAAATTGAGATATAATTTCTTAATTTGACATGACTTACTTAAAGAAACATCTTGAACTACAAGACCAAGTTACCTACAACTTGGTATAATATATATATATATATCTTCATTTTACTTTTCATAAAATCTTTTAAAAAAAGGAGAAAAAATGGAAGAATGTGTCCATGGGACAAGGATGCCCCCGACTACTTGCAATCGAAACCCTTAAATTATTAAAGGCATAACTATGTATAAAATATATATCACATAATTATAAAAAAAGGATCTTTCTCCTGTGATAAATAGGCACTGGAACTGGTTTTGTTTTGATATAATGTGTATTCCCAACAAATAATCTGAGAAACAGTCTTATATGTAATACTAATCTATTTTTAGCAACTGTGACCTTGACCTTGGCGGTACCATCCTGGAAATCAAAAGGCTTTTGTATTGGGTGATAAGCAAGCACGTGACCAAGTTTGATTTGATCCGATGTAGTATACTCAAGTTATCATCCGGAAACTAAAATTTTACTGAAATTTTAGTATATTTTTAGCAACTGTGACCTTGACCTTGGGGATACCAACCCGTAAATTGATAGAGTTCTGTCTTGGGTGATAAGCAAGCATGTGATCAAGTTTTATTTTGATCCTATGTAGTATACTCAAGTTATCATCCCGAAACCAAAATTTTATTGAAATTCTAGTCTTTTTTTAGCAACTGTGACCTTGACCTTCGGGGTACCAACCCGGAAATCAATAGGCTTTTGTATTGGATGATAAGCAAGCACGTGACCAAGTTTGATTTGATCCGATGTAGTATACTCAAGTTTTCATCCGGAAACTAAAATTTTATTGAAATTTTAGTCTATTTTTAGCAACTGTGACCTTGACCTTGGGGGTAACAATCCGTAAATCGATAGCCTTCTGTCTTGGGTGATAAGCAAGCATGTGACTGAGTTTGGTTTTGATCCTATGTAGTATACTCAAGTTATCATCCGGAAACCAAAATTTTATTGAAATTTTATTCTATTTTTAGCAACTGTGACCTTGACCTTAGGGGTACCAACCCGGAAATTGATGGGGTTCTGTCTTAGGCGATAAGTAATCATGTGACCAAGTTTAGACTAAATCCGATGTACTATACTCACGTTATGATCCGGAAACAAAATTTTATTGAAATTTTAGTCTATTTTTAGCAACTGTGACCTTGACCTTGGGGGTACCAACCCCGAAATTGATAGGGTTCTGTCTTCGGCAATAAGTAAGTATGTGACCAAGTTTGGTTTTGTTCCGATGAAGTATACTCAAGTTATCATCCGGAAACCAAAATTTTATTGAAATTTTAGTCTACTTTTAGCAACTGTGACCTTGACCTTGGGGGTACCAACCTGGAAATCGATAGGGTTCTGTCTTGGGTGATAAACAAGCATGTGACCAAGTTTGGTTTTGATCCGATACAGGATACTCAAGTTATCATCCGGAAACCAAAAAGATGGACGGACGTACGGATCGGGTAAACCTTAATGCCCCCGACCGCCTAGCGGCGGGGGCATAAAAATTGCTTATTATTAAAGTTCATGCATTTATAAAAGTGGTCTTATTGGGAGGGAATACATTCATTTTAAACATGAAAAGGGTGGTCTTTGGTTGGATCAGAGAGGTGGTCTCTGATGGGAGGTCAAAACGCATTACAAGTGGTTAATGCTTGAGAAATGTGGTCACATAAAGGAGGTGGTCTCCCAAGGGAGGGGTCTTATAAGGGAGAGACTACTGTGATACAATTGTTCCAATGACGCTAATAATTCCATACGATTTAAATGTCTTAAATTCAAAGACGCGGCAAAATAATGATCCCCGAGAAACTTCTGTAAATACCACTGGCAAACCAAAACCGAAACAAACACAAAAAAACATGTAGAAATTCTCTAATAAAAAATTATGCAACAAAACTAAATCACAAGCAGTTTGAACCCCCATAATAATGGAGGTACCGGGTGCTCTGGAAGGGTAAGCATTGTATGTTCCATGCGTTGCACGCGACACAAACCGAGCGTAACTATGGAAGTGAAAGATGTCCTGTAAGCGATTTCTAACCCGGGGACAAAACCAATTAGAACCTATGGTACTTTTTACCTCTCTAAATCTCAAACAGTACCAATATAAGTCTATCTCCCTAGTATCTAGTATACAAGGACAAATCTTTATTTCAAACACCCTCAATGAAAACGAAACTAAAATATAAATGTGGTTTCAAGGAAACAAGGTTAAATAAAGTACGTCTATGGTTAACTGCCACTGAAAACCGACAGCATCATTAAGTGTTCTGGAATGTAAACATGGTGGTGTCCGTCATAATTATCGAAGAAAATTATGAAGAAATAAACTCCAAGAGACAAAAGAGCAAACTATGTACAAAACAAACTGGAAATTTGTAAACCGCGTTGGTTCGGACTTGATACAGGTATTTCAAAAGACTGTTGGGCTTAATATTTTCGAACTGTGCTGAACGTATTTTCCTTCTGCCCCGAAACACCATCATCAGCTGATACTTACAACTGTTTTTTATATTATTAATAGCTACAGACGCCTGAAGTTTATATACCCCATAATTTTTATGATTTTCTGGGAAAAAACGTGTACATCGCAATATTGCTAACATTGAAAAAGAGCTATCCCCAAGTTCTTCTGTGACGCGGTAAATTATTACCATTTTCACTATAGGTGGCTAACGGTCATCATGATTTGACAGATAGGTCTGACATTTCTTTTTATTGTTTCAGTAGATAGCGGACTGACACATACCAAATTAGGTATACACACTTTTCGTAGTTCTCTTCTTAGCTGATTTTGGCTTCACCATTTAGATTCATTTGGTATTTTTTTTCTCTATCAGCTCTCGTACATATTTCGGTATATATATTTAAAAATGTTATGATTTGATCAGCTGCACTGAAGAGACATAAGTTATTGAAATGGGCATATGCAGAGACTAAATTAGCAGTTACTTCGGTGTTGTTATTTTTATTCGAAGTGGCAAAGTAGAGAAGACCATGCTTACCCTTCAAAAGCACAAGACGAAAAATCATTTTTTATGGATTTTACACAGGTTATGCTTTACAAAATGTTTTTATCTATGGTTTAAGTCTAGGTCTAATTTTTGTTCTTTGCTCTGTTTTTATATAAGCATATTTTTGCCCTTTGATTTAGTATGATTTCAAATTCTTTTATCGGTGTAACTATCAATTTTTGTGTATTTTAAAGTTTTTTTTTATTATATTGCGTGGAAGCGATACCTGTCTTTATGTTATGAAGTTATAGGCAAAGTAGTAAGGTTGATTTTTTCATGATGCGTGTTTCATTAGGAGACATTGGTAATCATACTTATCATCATGTCCATTTACTCCATATCCTTTCGTAAAATAATTAATACAGGAATTTGTCTTATAATGCCGTGTGAAGTTGGTACAAATAACTAAATACCGAAGTTACTGTGAATTTACTTTCTGCATATGCGCATTTCGACAACTTATGTCTCTTCAGTGCAGATAAAATCTAAACGTCTGGAAGACCATAGACTCAATAGACTCAAAAATGTTAAAAAAACTGATAGAGAACAAATAACCAATATGATCCAAATGTTAAGCCAAAATCAGCTAAGGACAGAGCTTTGCATGAGGGAGATACTCCTTAGATTTCAACAAAATTTACAAAAAATTAGATATTGTAAGTTTAAATTGTAAGTACAAATGTAAAACAATTCCCCTTGCTTGAGATATATGCTCTTTATTTTTCTTAGATATGGTGTACTTGTACATGAGATTATATCTCATGTGTAAACTTTGTTTATAACTATTATCTAAATTTATGTAAATTCTAAACTAATGTTTAACTTCTTACATCGTAGTTTTGTCCTCATCTATATTTGATATTACTGATTATTTGGGTTTCGTTTGGTTTTACGCATTTTTGGATATTTTTTAAATCGTGGATTTCCTATGTTTGGATTCTAGTGCTGCTGATGAGGAATTTATTTCCGAAATTGCCATGAAGTTTATCAAAATTAATTGCAGTTTGAGTTAACATGTGTGTTATGGTCTCGTGTTCATTCACTCCAATTCCTCTCGTGAAATATTGCAATTGAATTGTGATACAAAAATAAAACCGACGTAAACAGAACAGAACAACTCAGTAACATTACTTCACTGAAATTATACTGACATCTGGTGCTTTACGAAATGCAATTATAAAGACAAGGATTCAGCGAGATACAAATCCTTGAAAAGGGATTAATTAATAACAAAATACCGAAGTTACTGTTTTTGCATATGGAAGGAGTTTCATGATATTTTACGAAAGGATGATTCTTTTTCTTAGGGTGTATGGTGATACCGCAAAGTCAAACAGTCTTTCTTATTATAATTGATTCATATAATGAATACTGATATTAAAATTGTGTCATTCTAGCATACGTCCATTTCTCCTCATTATATCGCAAAACTACAAATGCACACCCATTATTTTTATGTTTGATTGCAAATTATATATACTGTTTCCAAACGATTCATATTCTACTACCCACGATCTTCACAAACACCGACAATTAATAAAATTCCACATACACACAACTCAATATATTTCCTGTGTTATTTTTGATAAGTCTGGTGTTTGTATTTTTGAATATTGTTAGATTGTTGCTGATGTTTTCCCTTTTAACTCCTTGCATACAAGAGTTACTTCCAAGGGGAGAAATTGATAAAAAAAAAAACAAATATAGATACCACTAATGAAATTAAAAACTAATGAAATTAACATTTAACAATTTATTTCTCTTGCTTCAAAATATACGGACAATTTTAACTACTTATATGTAAATAATAAAATTATGTGAAACTGCTTGCAACAAAATCCGAAACGAACCTTCACAAAACCTTTTTTCTGTCATTTACTTGTTAAACACCCGCAAATTTTCAATTAAAGTTTTTGTGTCTGTTTTTCTTTTTCAAAAAGATTTTGCCATGTGATTAAAAGTACATCTTTTATTTTTATTTTAGCAATTTTAAAGGAACATGCCAATAGCTTTCATATACTACATGCATTTGCAAAATACTGAAGACCAAAACAAAAAGGCAGAAAAAAGTGAAAAATCTAATAATTCGGAAAAACATGGCAATTAAGAGGAATGGTGTAGAAATCTTCAGCAAGCATTGGAAAGAAAAGTTGGAAATGTATATCATACATATGAATCTTGCAAAGCAAACATACAACCACATCATACAAATGTATATACATTTATAAAACATCGACGGGAAAGACGCAATATCAAAAAGAAGAATAAATTGACGTGATTGATTTCTTTTTGAGATATACTAGTACATTATTCATGTACATCAAACACAATGTGGACATGGACATGTTAAAGAAAACAAGGATCCTACATGTATCAATGCAATTGCTGTAAATTCATACGCATGTGTAGTTGGACGGACATAAATGCTATAAAACTCGACACATTCTTCTCCTGCCTAGAACATTGATTATAATGATTTCATTCTTTGATCCATCCATATCAACGAAGTTAATTAACAACCATAAGAATATCTAACGATCCAGATGATGCCTTATAAAATGACATACAACGAAAGTATTAATGGAATGTATAAAGTTAGTGACAATGTGATTGCTGAATTACAATAGTCTGTATCACAGAAGCAGTACAATGCTGTATAACCATTGTTATCATTAGTCCATGTTTTGCATCCATTGGTTTCATTGATTCCTGGTAAAGAACCGAGCCGATAGCAAATTCTTACTATACCAACCCAGCCTTCTGCAACAAACAAACAAACAAAAATCTTGATACATTTTATTCAAGAAATTTCATCGCAAGTAGATGATTGGTTCAACAAAAACATAAGATCAAATGACGGATGATTTCTGATTTTTGTACATACAGCGTTAGACTATTTGTTATAAAGACTTATGTATGACAAACTGCTATTATTAATAGCCATTCTTTGTAAGCACTTGTAAATTATTAAAAGAGACTGTGGCACTGTTGGTCTCAGATTCCCCCGATACTTGTTATACCAAAAACAAGCTCAAGGTGGTTAGGGTTATAAGCAAAATAGATCAGGATTTTCCATTAGTTTGCATAATTAAACTTAAAAAACTTAACTTCAAGAAAATAAAATAAAAATTTTGGGCCACGGGCCATATAAGCACACAATCTTTCATCGAAAATGGGGATATTTAAGTTGAAATGTTAAGTAAAATTATCATTTTCTAAAAAATATTTATGTAACATCTATGAGAATTTTGTTTCATTTTGTATATTGCTAGCCCCTGTATTGAACTTTCTAAAACAAAAAGAAAACGGGGGTCACGGACCTTATTATATAATTATTTCACAAAATCAAAATTTTCATATTGATTTCTTTGATTTCTTTTAATTACCTCCCTTGTTTAAAATGTTACAGTATGAATAAATTTCAGAATTTTTCGTCTTAAATGAATGCTAAGAGAAATGGGCCCATTATTTGTGTTTTAAGGGAAATGTTATAAATATTTGTCCAAATTTAAAAATGTTTGTATATTTCTTTAATATTAAAGCATGAAATATGAAATCAAAATAGCGGAATATTACAGAACCACCTTAAATCATGTATTCATTTTACTAGTGACGGTACCAAGTCCGGCTATCCCGAGTTCCTATCGTTATTTATGTTTGTCTCTTGTTTTCAGTATTGTTTTTCTAGTGCAGTTCGCTTCCGGCCATTGTGGTGTTTATCCTGTTTTTTGTAATTCAGTTTAACTTTTGAAGATAGAATGTTTTAAAAGGGGACATACATGTACATACCCTTACCCTTCTTTTGAAAACTGACCCTAAATACAAAACTAGCATGCACAAAATGTCACCATTGACCAATTGCCATTCTAAATGCAATGGGTAAAATCTTGTAGTCAAAAATTAATGCTGCTGAATATTAGGAAAATTAAGCGACAGTTTTCAAGCATTGGTGTTGGATACCGAATTTTCTCTTTTTAAGCATATTACTTGTATTTTTGGAAAACTAGGCAATGTTTCATCATGAAGCGAAAATTAATGATAATGTATTGATAAATCTGACTATTTTCGATCCAAGCTTCTTATTTTAATTCCGATTCCAAAATTATACATCAACTGACGTCTTTATTCATATCTCTAAAAAAAATCAAACACTACAGAAATTTAAGGCAGCATGGTTCATGTTTTAAACAGAAGTGGATTTTCTTGTTTACTCAAAGATAAAAAAAAAGAGCAGTGAATATTGAATGCTCAGTTCTGCATGATTGTTGGGTCAATATCCGTGTCATATTTTTAATAGACTTATCTTAATAGACTTATTATTTCTTAATTCTTTCTAATTATAAGAAAATATGAAAGGAATTTATATATGCCCTTAATAAGCATAAGAGTTTATATTCGAGATCTTCTTTTAGGTTACGGAAAACCTTCAACATGTTGAGGCTTACTTTCTGGCACATACCTGGAATACGCAATTTTAAAGAAACCCTTTTTTATCAATTTATACAATTTTTCACAAACATAATATAATATTGTTTTTCGTTTTGTTTTCTTTAATTAAGATATAAGAAGTGTTACTATTTATGAAGGTATGGGGATATTCCGAGGAGCACATCATGCTGCAGTGTGTAATATGTGATTGTAGTTTATTCCAGTCTTTAACTGTTTGGCAGAAAATGAGAACTTGAAGCTGTTTTTGTTTCACTGAATTTGTATATGAAAAAGAAAGGAAATGGGGTAAATGTCAAGGAGACAACATTCAATATCCAGGTTAAAACGACCCAAAACAATGCATCTAGGGGTCACCGTACGGTCTTCAACACTGAGAAACCTCACACCATATAGCAAGCCCTAAATGGCCAAAAAAAGATAAAAAGTGGATAAATCAATGGAAACAAACCACATCCAATAACCCAAATATCAAGAAACTAAAATTTTTATAAAAAGACACGGACAAGCCAATCACCAACATATTCAACATATTCCTGACTTGGGACAGGCGCAAAAATGCGACGGGGTTAAACTCGTTTTCTTGGATCCAAACCCTTCCCCTATGTGTGATGAATGGCTAAAAATAAATACACAAAAAGACTCAGAGTAAAAATCAAACTAGAAAAATATGTAAGCTTGTTCGTGTGTTCATCTTGTTCTGATTGGCTTTTAATTAGTATATCTTGCAATTGTATAACAATTTCCAGGTTTTCAATTTTGTAAAATATTTAAAGTCTTATTGTTAATTTTCGGTCTTGCAAGATATTCCCATTTAAGGTAGTCATCATGTCTAGCACTACTGATGTTATGGACATGATTCTTCCGTAGTGCGACAGTGTTTTACCAGAAAACTAGATTCCTTGAGCTAGCCGGCAGATTTAGCGGTGAGCACTCTTCGACCCATCTTTCTAAATTACGTTTTATTAACTTCTTTTGTTTTTCAAGATACTAGTCTACCTATATTGGTTTTATTCGTATGTTTTTTACACTATAGGGAAATAGGATAGAGTAGTTAATGGCTAAAAATCATGAAAATGTTAATAGTATTGCCTATTGGAAAGAAATTATACTGTGTTACCTTAAGTTGTCAATAATATTTTAATGTGGTTATGTTTTTTTTTTACTTTGTTCTACTGAGATTATTGATTTACTGATTTATTACAAAATATAAATAAAATCAAAAGTCAATCTGAGAGCGTAAAAATATGAACCATTGCTGACTCAGAAAAATTAGTTTTTTACGGGTTTGCTTAAATAGTTTCGGGTGCTTGGTAAACTGCAATCAGCCAATGAGCACTATGCGGGTTGAAGTGTGTTTGGTCTAAGTTTTATTGATGATTCGGCTTGATAGTAAAGTTTGATGAAATTTTCAATTCAGATTTTGAAGTTTGTGTATACAGTATTGAATAGTGCAAGCCTTAAATAAAGACCAAACTTTCAAAGATTACTTGTTCAAAAAAAAAGACTTTATTGTTTTATATTTAAAAAAAAAACACTTTATCACTTTTCAATCTTTATCAAATCAGGGGGCCTGTTCAACCTATTGCATTTGTTACATTGTACCATGTGTCAAATTTTCATTTATTGAACATTTGCAAGGGCAACAGATATCCAACCATCAAATGTTTAATTACATAATTTTTATTTCATCCGGGCCATTTTTGGATATAAAATGTTAATAATGAAGTGCACACCGTTAAGAAACGATTTAATGCACAAGGTAATATTAACCACTGTTTCTTTTACTATTCTTAAATGCATCAATATCTCGGAGAAAAGTGCAGCCGTTTATTTTGAAGTTGAATGGTGTGAAAATTCAACAAACGTTGTTCTTTTGACTTCACATTTGAACCAATACGAGGTCAAGTACAAAGAGCAAACTAAGTAATCTTATGTCTAGAAGCTGTTTACTCAATGTGCCATATAGGTAGTACGGTAAAGTTTCCAAATATACAGCTTGTTTTTCACCTTTTTGTACCGACGATCATATAAAGAAGTCATAAATGAAAGTAGAGTTCTGATTGGTTACTAAGTTCAATATTGATGTTTATTTCTGATGGATGTTGATAACATTAAAAAAATAGATGAAGACTATTTTCTAAACAATTGTATCATACCCTTCAAGGCAATATAGAAGTAAACTAGCGGACAGTGCATATTTAAGAAGATTCTCTTTATTGAATTTGCATGTCATGATCGTGTTCACTGGTTTTTGTTTAAGTTGTAAGAATGTTTTACAAGAAGGCATACCAATATTTTTGTACGAATGAGTGGAAATCTTGAACACATTAATGTTACCTATGACAAATATACTATACCGTGCTAAATAACTTTGGATACCTAACTCTATTGCTATAGGTCTAACACAGTGATAATAAAACAGCTGATTATATATAAATATACCTTTGTCTGGCTGTCGCTGTAAGGCACATTTATAATCAATTCCAGGGCAGTGGTCTGCCTTAAATTGATAAGGTTTGAAGTAAACCCCACATGCAGGGTTAACATGGTTCTCACAGTTAAAGCACTTTAATCCAAACACTGAAATATAAATATCAAATCGTAAGACATAAATTGTAAAGTAACTGGTGCAGTCGAAATTTTGGCCATTTCCATTGAGTCGTTTGGGGTGAATTGAATAATTAGGGTATTACGTCGAGTTTAGCCATATTTTTAAACGGTATTAGGACAAGAATAAGCTAACAAATTAAGAAATGTAAGGAGAATGATATATAGGTGGAAGGGACAATTGGGCAATGAGGTTTTTATTGTTACTGGAAAATGGGTAGGGGTAGAAAATTTAGCCTTCAATGCAACCCCAAGTACGAGAAATATAGAATAAGGTTTTTATACTGCATGGGGCGTGGAGTTTCTCAATACTGTTTTCTTACAATGTATCCCCCGTCAGGCTTTCCGTAGTATGACCTGACTACCTTGCATAGACAGAACATTCCCCTATCCACCACATTGGGACACGGCCGGAAGCTCTGTAGACGGATTCCCTGTAACCGATTCAGGGGCCGGGTTTATATAAATGAGGGCAGTTGTAAATTTTTCTGTTTTCTATTATCTTTGATCGCTTGTCAGTAATATTTTATAGTAAGTAAAACTTCTATCGTATTTCAGTGATGTTCTGTTCAATATATATAAAACTTCTATCGTATTTCAGTGATGTTCTGTTCAATATATGATTAACTTTTCTTATTATTGTTCTTGCTGTTCCCGTATATAATCATCCTATAATCTACCAGACAGGGAAAACTTATTTTCAATGCCGCAATGTTGATATTTTGTAACGTTTGAACCGCGTTGGCATAATTTATTGCATATAGCAATATGCTTCTGTATTTGACAAAATTGATGGAACGTAAAACCCAATGATATCGAATCCATCATTTTAACATTGACACTTTAATAACATAGAATCCATTAGCAATATTTTGCATGTAATGTTGTTTTTATTCTTATAAATACGTTTTATTATGAATTGTGAATTTTAATGAATTTTGTAATGTTGAAAACAATTCTTACACAATGAAAATTGAACATTTTGCATAGAGGCTCAAATATCATTACTAATTTTCGTATTTTGTTATCTATTAGAAATACTTTAAATAATTTTGAATAATTTTTAATCCACATTTGTAGCTTACGGTACTTTGTGGAAATGACTTGTATTACAGTTTGTACATAATAACTGAATAAAAATGTTTCTAAAATGTTTTCCCATTTTTTAAGATTTTTGAATTGAGTCATGGAGTACCTTTTTTTATCAATCCCTTTGAATTTTTAACCCAGATGCTTTAAACCTCGCGTTTGCCTTTTTTCTTCTTTTATATATTTTTATAAATATTAAAAGATGTAGGCCCAGTTTTATGGAATTGTTATAGGGATGTTTATCCATTTGTAAAGATTTCAATATCCTTTGACCTCAATGATAAATAACAAAATACCGAAGTTACTGTTAATTTATATTCTGCATAATATTATGCGCATTTCGACAACTTATGTCTCATCATTGCAGATCAAACCGAAACATTTGAAAGTCCATTAACCGAAAAGCTGATAGAGAACAAATAACAAAATGGATCTAAATAGAAAAGCCAAAATAAAGATAAATTAACCATAACTAGATCCTAAATAATTAGATGATAAGAGGTATCATTTTCGTGCAAATTTCTGTTCTTGGATAATTGTTTTGCTCATATCAGGGCTCCTGGTTTAGCTAATTTATTGTACCCTACCCTTTGACTGTTGTTTTTGGTTTTCTATATTTATACTTTGGCTATTGTGCATGGTTTCTCAGTTTATGATTTTAATAATACAAAGTATGCCAATATCGTTGAAACTTTTAACTCTTTATGAACCCCTCATCAATGGAGTAGCGTCCGGGCACAGAATTTTAAAAGACATCCTGTACATTTGGTTTTTGGATGCGTCACCAATTGCAAGATCAATGTATCTGGATTTTGAAAATATCATGTATTCAGGTTTTGGTTTTATGTGGATATCCATGCTAAATTATATATTTGCATTGCTAATACTTAATTTCTGAAGTATTAATATAAGACAGGTAACAGGAAACACCTACAATGGCCGTAAACCACAATCACATGCCACAATCCACCAGGGAACCGCACGAGAAAAACAATAAAATGACAAAAGACAAACATGGACAACGATAGGAACTCGGGATAGCCAGACTTGGTACCGGCACTAGCAAGAGCCTGCGGTAGGGTTAAACCGGTTTATGGGTACCCAAACCTCCGCTTTCTCTATCCCGTTTCCCTATAGTATAATAAAACATACAAATAAAACCCAATACAGGTAGACTGCTAACTCCAAGACCACAAACTTGAGAAGGAAAGAAAAAGACAAAACGTAATTTAGAAAGACAAAAAACAGGATAACAGCAAACACCTACAATGGCAAGGAACTACAATCACATGCCACACTTTACAAGCAAACTGCACCAGAAAAACAATAATGAAAACAAGAGACAAACATAAATAACGATAGGAACTCTGGGTAGCCGGACTTGGTACCGGCACTAGTAAAAGCCAGTGGTAGGGTTAAACCGGTTTATGGGTACCCAAACCTCCCCTTTCTCTATCCTGTTTCCCTGTAGTAATAATACCCATCATCGGTAATTTGTATTAGTTTCCTTTGATCTCAGGAAGCAAATATTTTTCAGTATATGCTACTGCCCGAATACGAAAAAAAATTGGCAAAAAGTATCTTAGGCCACGCCCACTTTGTCAATCAGAATCAATAAAACAAGGAAATATACATCTATAGAGACTCTTACCGGATCGTACAAATTCTTTTACTAATCAATACTAGTCAATTTCACGATTTGTTGAAAATTAATATTCATTTTCAAAATTTGGTCTATTAAATGATTTATTTAATTACCGATAAAAAGAATAATAGAAGTTTTGTTTTTGATACAAGAAAAATTGGCTCAAATAATGGATTCGCCCACATGGCGCTCGCCCATTATTGTTCGCCAATATTTCTTGTATCAAAAACAAAACTTCCATTATTCTATATATACAGGTAGACTACTAAATCAATGACCACTATCTTGGAACAGGAAAAGCATATGACAAAACGTAATTTTGAAAGAAGGGTCAAAGAATGCTCGCCGCTAAACTGCTGGCTAGCTCAAGGAATCTAGTCTGCTGTAAAAACACTGTCGCACTAAGGAAGAAAACTCAAAACTTACCGAACGGGACTAACCTTATTTGTTTACAAGTATTAAACTCGAGAAAATATCTGTCGCCATAATGACGGGTGCAATATCAGCAAACAAGTCCCGTTTTTCAGTGTCCGACTGTTACATTTTGCATTCCACATCTGTATTTATATAATTTAAAGGATAACACAATTTAATTAAAAAAAAATAATAGACTTATTGGGATGCATATTTCATGACAGTAATGATGTCCCTGTTAAGGACAGTTAGTCGACCCGAACCGCCAGTCCACAAAACTCAAGGAGAAGCAAAGACATCACATCAACACAAAAAAGAAAAATTGGGACTCAAATACAAATGACCAACACAGACCCAATTAAAAACCACCAGTTCCATCGGAGAAGTTAGATAACTGCCGTGTTGAACATGTCCGTTTCAGAAGTAGAGATAAAATACAACTCAAGTTGTTAAGGGAAAATCTGTTGTCAACTGGGAATCAGATATTCCATAGCAATCTTTAAGATCATGATGTGGGCCATTAAACATTTCTGTATTCACATGAAGTTACGGGTAAAGTACCATTGTTTATGTAGCATATTTGTAAGTATCAGAGCACTTGCAAGGAAGCCGTAGTTCATGGAGTCAGAAGTCTACCTGTATTGGGTTTTATTCGTATGTTGATTACAAGTTAAATTTTGACAAACATATATCTGAAATTTGTAAAAAGGCCTCTAGGCAACTTAATGTTCTGAAACGGATAGGGAAATTTTTAAATAGGCTTGGTAGAATTACTGTATATTACTCTTTTATTTTATCAAATCTTAATTATTGTCCAATAACTTGGCATTTTTGCAGTGAGAAAAATACAGCTAAAATAGAAAAATTACAGGAAAGATCTTTACGTTGTGTTTACAATGATTATACCAGTACTTATGAAGATTTATTGAAATTGTCAAAATTACCATCATTGAAAATGCGCAGATTAAGATCGATTGCTATTGAAACTTTTAAAATAATAAATAAACAAACATCATCTTATTTACACGATTTAATAAATATAAAGAAACATAATTATTCTTTTAGATACAGCAACACAGCAGAAATACCACAAGTAAGAACTAGTAGGTATGGTATTAAAAGTTTTCGCTACTCTGCTGCTAAAATATGGAATGAGCTACTATTGAAACTTTTAAAATAATAAATAAACAAACACCATCTTATTTACACGATTTAATAAATATAAAGAAACATAACTATTCTTTTAGATATATCAACACAGCAGAAATACCACAAGTAAGAACTAGTAGGTATGGTATTAAAAGTTTTCGCTACTCTGCTGCTAAAATATGGAATGGGCTACTATTGAAACTTTTAAAATAATAAATAAACAAACACCATCTTATTTACACGATTTAATAAATATAAAGAAACATAACTATTCTTTTAGATACAGCAACACAGCAGAAATACCACAAGTAAGAACTAGTAGGTATGGTATTAAAAGTTTTCGCTACTCTTCTGCTAAAATATGGAATGAGCTACCACAACATCTAAGACATGAAACAAATTTAAATCAATTTTCAAAATTAATCAGCACATGGAGTGGTAGCTCATGTAGCTGTAGTGCATGCCAATAAATTAGCTTATAGTGCTTAATGCTTAGCTTTTATTACTAAAGTTGCCAGCTTAAATGTTTTAATCTTTAAATGCATGATTTTTGTGTTTATATGTGCTGTATTATTGTGCTATGTGTATGTGTAAATGTACTTGATGTGTGATTGTATTGTCATGTATGTGTTATCTGATGTTGTTATGTTTTATAGACGATGTAAAAGCTCAATAGAGCTTATGTTATTTGTACGTATTCTCGTCTTTAAATAAAGCTTTGACTTGACTTGACTTGTTTACTATACTATAGGGAAACGGGACAGATAAAGGGGAGGTTTGGGTATCCATAAACCGGTTAAACCCTATCGCCGGCTTTTGCTAGTGCCGGTACAAAGTCCGGCTGTCCCGTTTACGTTTGTCTTTTGTCTTATTTGTGTTTTCCTGTCTAGTTCCCTAGCAGATTGTGGCATGTAATTATAATTTTCAGCCATTGTAGGTGTTTCCTGTTGTCCCTTTTATTTCATTCCTCGAATAATTAAAGCATGGAGTTTAAGCTTGCTTGAAAATGCCCGTAAAAGGGAATATTCAAGACTTAAAATGGCTTTTATGCTTGCAGCATACATTTTGTATTTATCTGTGAACTTTCTTGTAAATTGATTGGTCTAGTGGGAATATATTTGAATTTTCTGTTGTAGCCTTTTGAAATACCCATCAGCTTTAATCTATCTTTTTAACTGTTATTTCCCATGACTAAAATCAACAATATTTGCGTTCCCAAAGAATATTTTCAGTGTAGTGATACTTCTATTTGCAAAACAGAAAAAATGTGATTTTCTACTCAATTGGTATTTTCCATAAACTTATGAAAAAGTCCGATTTAGCCTTTTTATTGTTGCACAGGTCCACCATAAACATGCATCATTGCCATATATTTGAAGAAAATAAAAATCTTTATTTAATATCTATCTTGTAAATAAAACATATCGGAATATTCAAATGCGTTTCAATAATTCATATCAAAGGTAATTTTTGGATAAGCCTTTACAGACATTATACTTTTCAAATAAGTATCTTAAAATTCTTTGAATATGCGAAAAGCAAAACAATTTTAAAAAATATGATGAAAACCAACTATTCTTTGAAACGTTTCAGTCACAAAATATATATCACTTATAAAATAAAAATGTGATTCAAATATTTAAGTACCGAAGTTACTGTTAATTTACTTTCTGCTAAGAAATAATATAGCTTTCTTGTAAGTGATATTAGTAACTTTCTGAAAATCCAGAAGTGGGTAAAACAGGATCAGAAGGTGGAAAGTAAATTGTATTTCAATAACACAGAACAAAAAGCATTCGACAATTCTTTCAAATCAAATGAATAAAAACAGTACTTTATCTTTATGTAAAGGCACATTCTATACTATGCTTGGCGCAAGCCAAATATATCTGATTAATGTGTAAATTCTAATTACAGGTGTGTAGATTTGGGGCTAGATTTACATCGAACAACAAAAACAAACTTTGCAAATTGTAGGCTTAGGAATGATGAAGGTAATTCAAAGGTCATTTACCAAAATGGCAGAGTGGTAACTTATGGGAATGCAACTGCTATTGTTTAAATGGTATGTTAGTTTGATTTTACTTGTTTAAAGTAAACTGTAAATATATAAGACTGTTATCATCACAATCAATCCTTCTCATCGAAAACTTGAATGTTTGTAGGACATCTTAACTTGGCTTAAAATGTAAAAGTGACATTGTGTCTGAAGAAGGTTGCTTACGCTCTTCAAAATGACATTCGGTATATACCTGTTGGTTTTGCCATGTGTTTGTAGGACATTGTCTCATGTGCATTTACTCCATATCCCTTCATTGATTGTTGATCTACATAGCATTAAACGAGGTCGATAAACAATACACAAATTTAAACTGTCCTAACATAAGACATAATTGGAAGTTATTTAATTATTCAAGAATTAAAACGTTGGTTCTTGGTACAATTCAAAAATAGTAAACAAATATATTTTAAGAAGTATACTCTATACATTTGTTAATATATGGTCATTAATGTATCTTATATTTTATATCTTAGTTAGAGATATCTACTAACCAATACTTATCTAAAGCCCCGTTTACATGCAGAGTTTTACACACATGTGTATTTTTACATAGGTATGCAAATTTGCACTGGTGTGCAATAACTGCATGTAAACGCAACTGCATACGCGTGTAAACTTAACATAGGGTGTAAATTTGCATGAGGTCTGGGGCAATTGTAAATGTAAATTTGCACATGTGTAAATTTACACGGTATGCATTTTGAGCATGTAAATGCAAACTTAAAAATGCACACTGTGCAAAATACTGTTCCTGTCTATGAAAAAGGCAGAAAAGTGTCTTGCAACTTGATTTGAATCATGAAAGTGACGCAAACATACTGAAATATGCTTTCTATAAATTCAGACTTTTCTGACAATTTTGTCTGATTTTGCGTTTTTTTTTTTTTTTTTTTTTGTATTATTACAGTGGAAGTTGGGCTCTGGTTGAATAAATGAAAAATGATACAATAAAACTTTATTTTTTTTCTATATTTCTATAAATTTCCAAGATCTAACATAAACTTTTTTTAACATGTTTTTCGGCCCTTTTCACTTCTTATAATAAGCTTTTACACACCTCAGATTAAATGCATGTAAATGCATAGCAAATATACTTTTACATACTGGTGTACTTTTACACACGTATAAATTTACATACTGGTGTAAATCTTGTGCATGTAAATGGGGCTTAAATTTATATTATTTTAATACTGCCAGTAACGAGGCAAGGATAATGTACATATGTACCTTTATTTTATGTTTTTCAAACTACAATTTCAATAAAATTACCAAATTAAAAAGAAACAAAAAATTTGTAAATAGATGTATCTTAGATAGTCAGAAGGTTCCATATAAAATTAAGTTACTTTGACCTACATTTCATGCATGGATGATTCGGGTTATTTCTTAAGTCCAGATAGGAGATACTAGAGCAAGCATAGAAATTCTATTTTGTCAGTGGATGGATCTTGGGCAGTCACGAGGTTCCAAATAAAAATTGGGTCAACTTGACCTACATTTCATACACGAGTGACTCAGTTTAAATTGTGTCTTTGATTACAATATGGTCGTTGCATTAGTTTTCGATAGGCATTAGAAACCGAAAACTTTAAAGCTCAAGCGCTTATTTAGCGTGTGCACTGAACTTCCGCTTATTTGCATATTATCCATAACACCTTATACACGTGAAGTGCTCTCGATGATTTTCCTGGTACAGAATGAGAATTAAGCAAGTAAGACATTTTAATTACTAATTATATATTCACAAGTCGCCATTTTCTGGAGCCCAAACTTATTTTGTCAAAAACACCCTGAAGAACCAATTAATTAGAAATTTACCGATGTTAGTGAAAACAAACAGTCGTCTGCAATTTTAACCTTCTAAGACTCCATGTTAAATCACATGACTTTTTAAAAGCATGGAATAGTCCAAAATATGTCTAGAGGAGTTGGTCCTTTATTCTGTTTTCTTTTTCAGACCACACTGAAGAAAAACAATTAAAACACTTTTCAATATGGATTGTCTTGAGGGGGGGTCCAAAGAGTAGTTATTTCCTATTAATATGAATAATAAGTACATACCTAAAGTTTGAAGTAATTACAAATTAAAAAATAATTAATGATTACATAACTGAAATGCACAAAAAATGACTTTTAACACATCTCATTAAAATTTGACTCAAGGTTATATATGTTTTAAAACTGAGAAAAAAATGATTGACAAATATGAATAACATCGTTTCTTTTGTTTCTCCCAATTTTTCTTTATAAAGTATAGTTTCGTTTAGACCCTCAGTGGGAAAACTAGTGCAAGAGTATTTTGATGGATGGCAGCTAATAGGCCAACGAACTGAAAAGAAACACGTTCTTCGGAAAGAATATAGAACGAACAATCTATGGACAATGGGGCAACATCGGAAATACTAAGAAACAAGGACACCACTTGAGTACGGGACAAAAAAAAGAAAAATGTAGACACACATACAAATGAACAACACGAGTCTATTTCAGAGATAAGTTCACCAACTAATTTACACAAACATCAAAACTTGAAAGATTCTCAGATATATATGAACGATGATTAAACATCGTTAGGGCATCGATAACCGGTGCCGCCACCATACCAATATGCATCCTTGGGGATAGTTTCGGGTGCTGATTTTTTTTAGTAGTCAGAAACTGACTTATTTGAACCAAAAAAGAATTAGCGAAAGGATTAGCTGTCGTTTCCAACTGCTCTTTTCTCTTGTTTCTTCTGTGGTCTGCATTTCGCATGAGATTGAATATTTGAGATTTATCAGAATTAATCGTTTAATGGATTTATACAGATTTTAAATCAAAACGACTAAAATAATTCACATTTGTAAACTGTGAGATGGTAACGACCAAGAAATCAAATTAAAAGATCAGTCTCTGTCATGTGTCTTTGGGGGTAATAAATCAAACAAATGTTTCGTTGTGTATGTACTTTCTTATAAACACATTTGCTTTTAACGATATATCTGCTTACATAACTAATCCATACATTAAACAGGTAAATATTCCTCATCACTCTTTTTGATAATTAACTGAATTTATGGATTTGAAATACATCTTGTGATGTAGCTTATTTTGTTTTCATACAAATATATAAGAACATAGTTTCATCAATATTAAAATCTTTTTATTCATATTACTTTTCAGACAAATGACTGGCTTCAGTAATTTTAAGTAGATATTTTTAGAATCTGCAATTCACAACCCACGTGTGTCCATACGTTAAACCAATATCTGTATTTTTTCCTTATTATTCTAATATTTGATCGTGACATTTTATTGCATCAAAATAGATTTTTAGATTTCAAAAGCATTTTGTCATCAATAATTATTACAAATGTATAAAAATCAGGAAAAGGATATTGAATAGATGTCAAAAAGACGACAAAAATAACTCGAAGGCAAGTATGTAACTTCCGGCAGCAAACACATCATAGCAAGTCAAACTTTATTAAAAAGTCAAGAACATTTATATGTGACACCACAGCTACTGGCTTTGGTATAATTTAGTTTCTTGTATAGAATATAAAAAAAAATAAAATGTTATCTAAATGGAATAACTGCACAGGAGATAAAATCCTTAGCATACATATAGGAAAGTAGGACAAGAGAATACCGAAACTGGTATTAATTTGAATTTTGCAGATGACCATTTCAGAAACCTTTTAAAGGGATGTAATAATGTTTTTTGTTTGGTTTCCCTTGCTATTGTCACCAGAAAACATCCAACTGAAAATTGGAGTAACAACAAAATTACCGAAAATAGATGTCACGAGGTTACGTTCATGAGACAAACGGACAAATCAGGTGGAAACCACCGGAAAATTGTCGACCGCAATGGTCCTTTCAAAAGAAATGCTGGGTTAAACCGGTTTTATGGTATGCCAAACCTCCCCCTGTAAAAAAGCGCTAACATTACCCTTATGCCTAAACTGACAACCGAGGTAGACTGCAAACTAAGCAGTATGGCAAACGCTATGGCCTATTTTTTTCAAATAATCAACTTCAATTTTCTTAGTATGAGCACTCCAACATCGCCAGCTTATGGGGTTAAAATCTCTCAACTCAATCGCTGCTCAAAGGTCTTTTGACGATACAGTGACTTCCTTGATACTCTTGGTTGCTTACAAATATGCTACTCAAACCAAGGGTATGTTACCCCATAGCTTGAAATCGTAACTTAAGACGTTCATAATCAGTATCTTATGGACTGCTATTGGATATTTGTTTCCCATGTAACAACATATCTTTCCCTTAAACAGCTTAAGATTGCTTTGATTTTGTTTGTTTGTTTGTTATTTTCTTTTTTGGGGGGAGGGGGGGGGGGGGGGGGGGGTCATTTATCCTTTACTCGATTTGATTCCAATAAACATGTTTAACTTGATTGTTTCTCATAAGAAGCAATAGAAGTCTGTAACTGATCTTACCCATGGCTCTAATTTGCTCTGTACTGTTCACATGTATGTGTGTCCCCATTTCCTTTTGGTGTGCCATCCCTTGTGTGATGTCTTCTTTTCATTGTATTTCAGATTTTGTCATTGTCATTTGTCATAAATATATTGGTACTTGTGCACGTTAGGACATTTCATGACTGGTTGAAGTAACTAAATACGAAAGTTCTGTAAATTTCTCTGCATATGGCTATTTTTACAATTCCTGCTTCTATAGTAAAAATTAATACACATGTGGAGAAAATAGATAGACAGACAGATAGATAGATAGATAGATAGATAGATAGATAAAGCTTTACTTTGATTCGGATTATATTACAACATACAAACATAGGCGCTAAGGAGCTTTTTACCGAATACATAAACATATAACAAATATTCAAACAGCAAAGCATGCACACATAAAATAAGTTTAAATACATATAAGCAAATATAAGCAGCATACTTTAAAAGATAGTCACCTATAGTTACAACACTTTAGACAATGTTCATCATAGAAAGCGGGAAAATTAAAAATAGATAAAAGACATAAATAAAAAGCACGGTATTAATGGCAAAGCACTTAACATGCATCCCAATTAAGCACCCCTATTAAGCTGAGTTCTCGGCGAACAGTTTAGGTTAGGAGAATTCGCGTATAATTGGTTTAGTCCAGTTGAATATTGTTTAGTCCGGTTGAGGAAAATGTTAACATTTTTTTTTATTTTAAGTAGTATTGGCAGGAAAATGTTTAGGTTCTGTTTTTGATATTTGAACATTACCTTTACCTAAAACATACCCAGCTTAATAGGGGTGTTAATGTCACGCACGAAAAAAACACAATATAAACTAAAGCTCAAATCATAAGCAAAATCATAAATTTAAAAAGCACCAAGCAATAACATTGTGACAAAGACGAAAAATGTGAAAATGTATGATTCAAAAATTGTGATTTAAAATCGGTGTTCCCATTTATTTTTTAATTGCACGAATATCATCACATGAATCAAATAGTAAAATTAAATCCACATTCCTTCGATTAAAGAATTCAGTAGTCTATAGAACCTAGACACCGGAAGCGTCATTGTAATATCAAGAGACGTTTATAATCTTTATTAGTATTAAACATGGAAACTATCCCTAAGAGTTACAAAAGTTATTTAACAAAAACCTGTTTTCAATTAAGTTTTTCAAAGAAGGGATAAAAGACTAAATTATACAAACTGTGTATAATTTCCTTTTTATTTTAAATAAATTTCCCTGGAGATTCGCTGGAAAAGCAATTAAGCCATTAAAATGTATTAAATCGAGAGTTTTGTGTTTGCAAACTTTATCACAGCTGATCTTAATTATATATAATTCTCCAAATGGGTAATTCAGTTGCATTAGATTAATGTTCCCTATTTTGGCATTCTGAACTGACGCAAACAAATCTTGTCAATAACAAATACTGTATAATAAATGTCTGTTTATTATTTGTATTTCTATCTAAAGAATTACTTTAATTTACTCTCTACAGATAGCTTTTTCGACAACATACGTCTTGTCAATGCAAATAAAATTAAAAGCAACATACTTCAACAAACCACAATAATTCTATCAGTGGCGAATTCAAGTGGGGTGCAATCCAACTTTTCAGTACCAAAGAAAAAATAGTTGTGAACTACTACATCTATATTTTTACACGTCTTTACTAACTGTGTGTAAAAGTTTTGCGCATCGCTCCTGTTGGCATGTTTCATACCATTTTCTAAATTCTGTATCTGCCTATGTACATCCAACACCATATGGTTGCTGGACAACAAAGGGAATGGTCAGTACAAGTCAATACTGTGCTGAGTAATTACAAATACTAGGATTAGTGTTTATGTGTTATTCTGGGCTAGTTATTCTGGGCTACAGATTGACGACTTGGACCATCAACGTTATAAAACCAGATTCCCTATAGTAAACTTGAGGGTATAAGCCCCTTATTAGACTCCGGACTTATTTTGGGCGTACTTTTGGACTTGGAACACTTTAGTCAGGAACTCAACTCACGAGTCCAAGCATTTTGTACTTGTACTACGAATTTCAAAAAAATAAAAAATGAAAGTAACTAAAGTTTGTGTATCTAAGTGATCAAAAATTCAAGAAACATTTTAGATCAAATGTAGTCTATTTTTATTTATTTTCTTAATTAGATTTTAGAGCACGGTAAAAAAGTACGTCAAATTACGATTAGAAATACAACAACAGAAAAAACAGGAATACAACCATATAACATATAACAAAATCATTCTTCACGACCCACTTGTAGATGACAGATTTGTCGAAATATATCGGTCGACCTTTTTATTGTTTCTATTCTTTTATTTTGCCATGTGTTTTTTGTGCTTTAGGTCATATTTTAGATTTTAAATTCATCCCTTTTAACAGCTCACATACTCATGTATCTCGTTATTTTGTTATTGGCCTTGAGAGCTGTTTCGCAACACATATTTTATACACATAACATATATACTACCAAAGAGCCAGAAGCAAATCCAGTATATGTAAAAGCCTTCACTTCTTCAATGGAAAGCAGCAATGCCACAATCAAGTGTGCTATCAAACAACACGAAATTTTTGCAATCGTTGAAACTAACCAAGTGCCATCATACAACACGAGTTTTTTTACAATCGTTGAAACTGCCAGATAGTGACGATAGTAATCATGTTGCTCATACGCACTTGCCAAGCGTTTCATGTCTTGCATTTATTGCTACAGATATCAATTATATAATCGAGACATACTTCATGTCTTAAATGAAAACAAATACTAAAAGACGGGTGATAAAATGATTATCACATGGGATGCAATACAAAAATCCAGATATTAATATTTAATATAAAAGGCCTTAGTTACTGGAGCGAAAGTGACTTTGTAAGTCACAATGATGATAATGTTTATAAAGGACTTGTTAAATAAATGTTTTGAAGGCTCAATACAATAACGTCTGGTCAATCATTATAACGTTTCTAAACTAGATCGAGCAAGATATATCAATGACGAGTCGATTTCTTTGACGTTACAGAGACATAATTTATAATCACAAACACGTGGAAATAAAACAAAAGAGAACAGAAAGTGACTCATCGTATTATGGTAGAAGAAAGTATCTCCATTGTGCCAGTTGTCGAAATGCGCATATGCAGAAAATAAATGAACAGTAACTTCGGTACTTTTTTTCTACTTCAAGACATACAAATGAACTGACCAGCAGTATGTACTTTAAAGACTACAATTAGTTTGATTCATCCCTACGTTTTATTGTCAGATCAGACGTGTAATCAGGTGGTCGTTAGAACCGTACAAATACAGCCAGGGAAATTGATTTAACGTCTATAATCTGATAATCATTGATTGCAGGATGAGAGATAACGTTTATCTTAGTTTTTTTCTGTTCTTATTTTTTGTGCAAGCTACAATAATTTTGGCTCGGTCATACATATGAAATTATTATGTAGATAACAGATTGAAATTTTACACTAGATGTCGCAGAAAACGTCGTCAAGATTGTAAGGCAAACGTCTGTGTGGCATAATATCGAAAGAACAGTTCAAGAAATGTTGCTTAAATTTAACCTTTAAATGCATGAGATGATCTTCATAACAAATTTGTAATAATAATGCATGATTATGGTTACCAAAAATATTCCTCTCATGATCAAAACCACTTCTTTTTTGCATGTCCAAACTACACTCGTACTAGACATAATCTTTTGCAAAATCTCAGATGGCTACCTAATGATTGTTTTGTAAATCTCAAACTTTTGACCTGTGGAAGTCCAACTCTAAATGATGTCCAAAATGAACAAATTTTCAAGCACGTCTACGAATATATTAAAATGACTGAAAGATTTTTATTAGTGTAACTCCCCAGGACAGTACATACACATCATCAACCAATCCTTTCCGTTAATTCATTGATCTTTTAATCTCTCTTTGTCTTTCATTTGTCTTTCTGTTTCATTTCAGCCTATACATAGACGAACTGAATATTATATTAACATGCTCTATTACTGTAATTATTGTATATTGTATATGGGAGAAGACTTTTATAAGTTGGAAAAACTTGTGTCTGATCCCTTTTGCATTTTGTGAGCAAAATAAATATTAAGTTTAAATTAACAACGCGCTGTGATCATATGTTATCTCTTTGTTCGATAATGCGTTGAATCGTTTGCTATAATAATACAAATGAATTCGTTTAGGAAGTAACTTTTGATAAATTCATGAAATAAGAGAAATATGTTCATTTGAAAACCGTTCAGAGAAAAAAATATCTGTGACACATCAGAGACATGTGTACCTATATGTCTCTGCATTAACAGTACATCATAATTTGCTGCCATGTTATTGCTATTCAAATCAGAAAGTCATTCTTTGTGTAAAAAAGGAAAGGTAAATGACTTTATAGTCCTTGGCTCAAAGAAGCATAAGCACAACGTACAGGCAAACAATAATTTCAAAGCCATAAATTTTAAACATTGACACAAAAAGTTATTTGATATATCAAGAAAAAGCAAGCAAAAAGATAAACCTCCCTAGAAATTCACACTCCACAGACAAATTTTGCTCTCGTGAATTTCACGTAAATCTGATGTGAATTTCACATGAAAAATTTCACGTGAATTTCACCTGAATCGAGCCTAAACGTGAATTTCAAATGAAATAGTT
>MJUU01010261.1:23579-70010 GCA_002080025.1 Modiolus philippinarum | reverse complement strand
TGACTCGAATTGTTTTGCATTGAATGTTGTAATACAGTGGCAACTGCAAGCGTTCAAATGTACCAATGCATACTTTATCTCCTATCAAAGGAATATAACCAACTGCCAACTTAAATTTTTGAAATGTAAAACTCTACTGTTTGAAATGTTAGAATTAAAAAAAATTAACATGAAATATGTCAGTTTTTGATAAAAGCATATGAAATTGGTAGAAATATTTCCTTGCCACTACGTCTACGTAAAAAACTTTCCTGTTAATCTGAAGTTCGACGTCGTTCTTGTTTATTGGATCGATTAAAATTTCAAACTGCCTATGTCAGCACAAACTACCGATGTCAGCACAAATTATACAGACTTTCTCATTAGCCATAGCTATCTCCGTGACCGCCTTTTTAAGCAAGGCTTCAAAACATTCAGTGTCATACGGTTATTAAAAAAGTTCTTTTAACACATATCAGTCCCTTGTGAAAAATTGAAGTTTCTATCCAAAATCTGATTCAGGATACATTCTTTGCTTAATACTGGGAAGATCATTTCTTTTAACTGTCTACGACCTTTCAATGGCAATTGCTGTTGAATGGTCCAACGGAAGGGGAGGTTTGGATAGCCATAAAACCGGTTTAACCCACCATTTATTTTTAAATGCCTGTACCAAGGCAGGAATATTACAGCTGACAAGTTTGCCTATGGTTTCCACCTGATGTGTCGTTTTGTCTCGTGGACTTGGGCTCTTGACCACTCTGTTCGGTAATTCTGTTATTAACCCCATGTACAATTACCTTTATTCATATCTTAGTCCAGTCCATTATTCTATAATGAATTAGTGTTGATTTATTTCAGTGATTTAAAATGGTGTAGCGGTCGCTAAATAAACAATGAAGGGATATGAAGTAAATGCACATGAGACAAAATCTTTTCGAATACAAAGTCCAAGCAATTGAACAACGCTTTGATTGTTGTTCTTCATTATAAGTTTGAAATGCTCCGAAATTTTAAAAGTTTTCAATATTTTGTTTGTGATATCTTATTTATATCTAGGAAAAACATGAGCTGCAATTTGACAGAAATAGACACCATAATATGGTGACTTTTCAAAAGGTGTAAATTACTACCTAGAAAACTACTCCTCTTGGAACAAGAAAGAAAATTGATTGAATTTAACGCACCAATTTTGTTTCTCCATTTTTATTGATAAGAATTATGTGATATCCCCGTAACAAAGTTAACAAGAATTAGCCGATTGGTTGCCAAAACAAATTGGTTGAACAGAATAATGTGATAGCCTCGCAATGTAAGCGTACTGGCTTTCCGGTGTGCAGAATTTCCGGGTTTATAAACAATTTATTATTGTATTTCTACTTTGGTGTGTATTCCGTCACGGTCAGTATTCCATTGTTATTAGCTAGATGTAGACATTCTACCCAAGTGCATAAATACACTTCTGGAATAAATCTCATGTTACAACAACTTATGACTAACCTGTTTAAATTGGGTTATCTCATTGATTCAGTCGTCCGACTTGTCCAGGTCTACATAGTACATGTAACTTTAGTCATGAAGGGTGATACATGCGAAGCAGATGAACAAATAAAGGGATATAGAGTAAATGTACATTGGACAAAATCCTTATAAATACATGGTAAGATTAAGCAAATGGAACAACGCTTCATTGTTGTTCTTCATCTTGAAGTCGTCATGCAGCCTTCAACAAATAGGAAACACTCTTACCTCACAGTAAGTTCAAGACGGTCGCTAGCACCGGTTTGATGCTCTCCGATCTCAACAGCAGTAGAATACTGAAGGAACAAAGCACAAGATTACATAAATCAAAGTCCACAGACAAGGCAAAAGCAAGAACAGAACACAGAAGACGGAAGACCAAAGACACTACACGCCCACAAAACACACAAATACTACAAATACAACCTTTAAACTAAGGCACTAACAGTGTGAACTCTAAAAAAAGAAGACCGTACTGTGAACCCTAGATATTTTGTTTTGAGTCGCTTTTACCTGGAGATGGGTTGTTGTCTCCTTGACATTTACCCCATTTCCTTTCTTTTTCATATCTAAAAAACAGAGTGACATCAGGTAAGGATAAGCATGTCCTGCTCTTTATACAGCACCCGTTACACTGTCAGTGAGTCAATCCAGAGTAAAATCTGAATCGGTAATGTCAAATCCGGGAAGAATGAAGAAGTTATCTAAACATGTCCCTTTTATTTCATAGATTTGTTTCTGTTATAAATGGATCGTGAATCGTGAACATTAGTATACTTCCTTATAAATGTAACTTTTATATTATATCAAGTCAAAGCTTCTCACTGAAGCTACAAAGTTTTGTCTCAACAACAAGGTTTTTCATAAACAACCTTCACTTCAGTTATTGAACGAATTTAATTTTGGCGTATCATGATGAGGACAAAAACATAATTATTACAGATACATGATAAATTTTATACTTTCTGAGAAAGGCTAATGGCGATTCTTAGAAGATATTTCTAATGCGTGTAAATATTGTATGATATGAACCTTTATAAATAAGTCAATTGATTTATATGTGCGTTTCGTGACAGTTAATTCTAGGGATTGTGTATTCCTTGTAGCCTTTTCTGACAATAACATTTGATGTATGTCTCTGTCGTCTTATCTGAACACATAAGGTAATAAAATGGAATTCATTTAGTCAATATAGTAATTCAGCAAAGGTTTGATTGCTGCTATAATAGTAAAGTTGCCATAGTTTACTCAAATCAAAATTCTGTTTTTTATTCCTGCAGAAATATTTAGTATGATGAGAAATTTTGGAGTACATTTTATTTATGAAATTGAAAAGTCGTGGGAAGAATGTATTATATATTATGTTTCCAACTTTTGAATAAAAAATATTCAAAATGTATCTATGGAATAGGAAATTATTATTTCAAAATGATCTGTAAGAGTGAAAGATACATTTTGAAATTTCAAATTTACAAAATGGAAAACATATATACAAAAATATTCCTTACTCTTTCATCGAAAGTTTAACACTCCTTTCAATTGGCAAAGATGTATCTAAAGCCATTAAAAATATTGTCAACATACAAAATAAAGACATTTAGGATATACATGAAGGTTGTCGAGTCAAAAAATTGTCCTACATCAGTGAATTACAAAATTAATAGCAAAACTCATCGTGCACCCTTTAAAGACAAGCACACGTCACAATTACAAATTTTTGTTTAGAAAAAACATTAAATAAAATTTTGGCATTTTTTTTACTTCGTAGTAAGGTATGAAGAACATTTTGTCACAGGAGGAGACACTAGTGCTTTTGTCGGGCAACGGATGACAGTGATTGCAAGAGCACTTTGCCAGTTTAATTAATGTTTTTTGACAATCCCGCATCCATGACCAGAAAAGAAATGGATGTAGCGTTGCTGGACAATCAGCAAAGAATTCCGCTCAAACCGGTGCTAGGGGCCGTCTTGACATTACTTTGAGGTATGAGCAAAGCTAATTGTTGAAGGTCTCATGGTGACTTCAAGATGAAGAAAAACAATAAAAGCGTTGTTCCTTTCCTTGTTTTTACCATGTAATTGTAGATGCTTTGTCTCATGTTTATTACTCCATATCAACCATTTGCAACCAACGTGCACCACGCTAGTTAATGACACAAATTAGTAATAAAACTAGAAAAACTTTAGCAAAGCTCACTAATATGTACCCCCGCTCCTCCATTAGACTTCCGAAGTTACTTTTTTTTTAAAATCAAATCAAATTTTAAAATAAATGGTGCACAATGACAATATGTGATAGTTTCAGTGAATTAAGTGGTCTAGGAGGAGTTGTCGCCACAAAGCTTTTACCCCCTTTGGCGGACGGAATAACGAACGAATGGACGAATTGACACCATGACCACTACTTACAACCCGCTAAAGCGGGGGTATAATAAACTCTCTTGCAGAATATTAGATGATCTGCAATTCATGTTTTTGTGATTCATACATGACCAAAGGTAGCGAATAAGCTATGATACTTATTTAATACTTGAATAATTCTAATACAATTTTGTATTAGGAAATACGCCGAAATGATTGGCCACTTTGACTTCCGGTAGCAATTTCTTGAGTCGTTTATTTTTCGATACACGACGCTGACCGAACAACATTTTAGTTCACCTTATAAATTCATACGCCAAGACAATCAAGTAGAACAAACATATGTGATAGGTAGACGAGAATTTAATTACTTTTTACCAAATTAAGAGAATTATCAGGATTAAACACCATTTGAGAGGAATTTATTAGAGTATAAACGGGACCAATTCCCTCACAAACCCGTATTGAATCACAAATGAAAACTGACATTTTCAGCTAATTTCACATCTTCCTGGATTTGACATTACCGATTCTGATTTTACCCTGGATTGATTCACTGACAGTGTGACGGGTGCTGTATAAGAGTAAGACATGCTTACCCTTCTGGAACACATAATGTCCCTCTTTTTGAGAGTTCACACTGTTAGTGCTTTAGTTTTTATTGTTGTATTTGTAGTGTTTGTGGTTGTGTAGCATCCTTGGTCCTCCGTCTTCTGGTGTTCTTACTTTTGCCTTGTCTCTGGACTTTGATTTATGTAATCTTGTTCTTTGTTCCTTCGGCCTTCTACTGCCATTTTCCTATAATATCACTACCATAAGCATAGAGATACAGTTAATTGTCCTTTAAATTTTTTGTACGAGAGTTATTACTTTTTAGTTAAAAAGGACTTCGAAATAACATGTAAAAACAGGATAGTCTTCTTTTTTCAGAACTATAATACTCAGCCCAAACACTCCTCAAGTCTGCATTTTAAACAATAATAAAACGATCAAAAACATAAAATTGATTTTTGTTTCTTATGTGAATCACTACTTTCTTATAAAAATCGACATTTAAATACCATGTATGGTAAACATTAGAAGGTAAATGCTATGAAACATTTCTTCAAAATTACGTAACAATTCGTAAAGACAACAGAATGTGATGGAGGATAAAAGCATCAGGAGATTTAATTGCAGCTTCCTGCGATAAGTGTGGTTAATGGCTTCTGCCGTGTAATAAAGAATCGGATTCACTACTACATCCATACAAGCAAGGACATAATGATTTTTCCAAGAGAAGATGAAATAACTAGATATTTCAATCAACATCTTATTCTTTATAACAAATTAAAAATTTTCGCTGGCAAGAATTTATGCAGTATAGTTTATTATTTAAGGACTATAGAATTAAGTGTTTAATTTTAGTAAATACAGAAAACGTTAATGTTCATAAAAACTTTTGAATTAAACTCGATTTCATTTCTTGTATAAAAGGAATTTTTCTTTGAATTTCCAACTGTTTCAAATGGGACATTTTATGCCATTTTTACTGCTTTAGGTGTTATCTAGTCACTGATTTCGAGGAGTATGAAATACTTTCCCAGATCGAAACAATTTTTCCAATCTGAAAATGTCTAATACTTTGACTTTTCGTCTTTAATTTAGAATATAATTTTTCTCAAAAAACGCAGAAATAGATAAGTGTTTAACATGGATATTGGTGGGAAAGAGTGACCTTACACATTCTTGTTATTTTGAAATCTTAAAATTGTGAAGTTGACATGTGGCTATGTTTTTCGGCCATTGTAGGTGTTTCCTGTTATCTTTTTTATTCCATTGTATAACATGAAACTATTTGTTTGTCCTTTAATAAGCAATGAAGGGATATGGAGTAAATGTACACTTGACAGAGTCTTTACAAATACGTGGTAAAACAAAGCAATTTGACTACGCTTTTATTATTGTTCTTCATGTCGAAAATACAATGAGGCCTTCAACAATGAGCCTTGCTTATACCTCAAAGTAAGTACAAGACATTTGCTAATTATCAAGTATGAATATAAAACGCTACACGTCACACCTATTCCCCTTCATACTTAAAACTGTTATATTATTAAGAGGATCCACTTTACTACTGATATCTCTTCAGTACAATAAAATCAATCGAGATCAAATAATTTTAAAGGGTCTCGAATGGGCAAATTTGACAATGTTACCCATCAGCGATAAGAGTATGCCTAATCATAACGGAGATCCTCTTTAGCTTGGTATGGTAACAACATTTTTAGTTCTTATTTCATTTCAGTCACCACATCATCTACAATTAAGCTTTTTAGCTCACCTGGCCTAAAAGGCTATCTGAGCTTTTGTCATCACTTTGCGTCTGTCGTCCGCCAACAATTTAAAAAAAAACTCCTCTGAAACTGATTAGCAAATTTTATACCAAACTTGGTCAGAAGCATCAACAGGGAATGCAGTTTCAAAAATCGTGTTCGATTATTCCGAAGACTGAACAACATGGCCGCTGATGCTAAAAATAGAACATAGAGGTAAGTTACTTTTTTTCGATAAGTCGAAGACCGTTACAGATATCAAAAATTGTATAGTAGTAAAAATGATCAGCATGGCAAGATCTATTAGCCCTGCAATTTTGAAGACAATCCGAAACCCTTCTTGGAGTTATTGCCCTTTTCCGTAAAATTTTAAGAATTTTATAATATTTTATTTTTATTGGGAAAACTATAACAGATAAAAGTCAACTTTAAGTTGCAAAAATGTTCAACATACCAATGTCTACCAGTCTGGATATTTTTGAAGAAAATTTAAATTCCCATGTAGGATTTATTGCTCTTTATTTGTCAAATTTTCGTAATTTTATTTAGACATTTTTGCGTTAAATTTCAAAAACGATTCGAGATACAGAATAGCAAAAGTGTTCAGCTAATCAAGAACTATAATTTTTATATATGTTGAACAGGTTCATTCTCATCCAAAATGGCTGCAACCGTCATAGGACCGTATGGGATAATGTTGTGAATTGTTTCATACATCAGGTTGATATTAACTAGGTGGTAACATGATGTCATTAAACAAATATATGATTTAATCAATCATATAGATCTTAGATGGCCACAACTGCAGATTATAGTTAAACATTGGACCCTTTTGGAAAATGTGGTAAATTGCTATTTCTTGAAAAACGTTTTACATATTAAGTTAATATTAACTAGACATCGTAACTCGATGGTCCTCTACAAAATGTTATATGTTGGTACAAATTACATATCTAAATGGTCGCCACCAGTGAGTATAAAAAAACTATAGAGATATGTTCTAAATTGTTTCTACTTAAGATATTATATATACAGACAATTTAACATGACAGCAATCTGCCATATGACAGACTTCTGATAAATCGTTATACCCTGTGGAAAATCTTATTAGATCAGTAGTCAGCAGGTGAGCAATACAGACTCATATGTGAGCCTCTGGTTATGTTTTTTACAGAAAAAATATTTTACAGTTACTATGGGATTTTTTCATGGAGTCGATATAATATTCACAGGATCAATAACATTTATCGACATACGTGCACATGAGATCTCTATCAATACGTTTTAGAGCCAAGTACTCGTACAACGGATTAAGTTTTGTTCTTCATCTTTAGATCTCTATAGTATTATAATACGCTGACTCAAACTTATTTCCAATGACAGTTTCAAAGTATCGGAGAAATGGGTGATACATATAGAAACTAATATTCCAAATGTTTGATTTTTGTTTGCGTCGGATGGAGAAATCTTTAATTCAGTTGGTGACTGATCTCAAGATGGAGAACAACAACGAAAGGGTTGTTTAATTGCTTTGTTTTAGAATGTATTTGTACAGACTGGCACATGTGCATTTACCCCACATCCCTTCATTGCTTAGTATTTATTTGAATAAATTTGATTTCATTATGGTGTCTATTCTGTTCGAACCGGGAAAAAAATGAGTTACATGTATACTGTTCTTCGACACGTTTTTTTCTCTTTCAGTTCCTCTTAAAAATAATGTTTTTGAAGCAAGTAGTCTACCAGAATTCAATTTTATTGTTATGGTTTTTCACTGTTAAATCATGGCATAAGGAGATGGAGGTTGGGTGTTACTAGTAAGTTTAACCCTACGGCTGATTTTTGATAGTGCCGATACCAAATTCAACTGTCCCGAGTTCTATTTATTTGTTTTGTTTTCCACGACGGGTTTGGGCCTGTAATTGAAATTTTCAGACTTTGTAGGTTTTTCGTTTGTCTTTTCTTTTTGTAATTTTCTTACATCTTTTTAATAACTTATATATCAACAATTAGCAATATAACAGATAAGTTGCCTTCTGCAGAATCCAATTTAACATCAACTTCAGTATTTTGTTTTCTTAGCCAAACTGACATTTTTAATGAATATTTTGTCATTTCTATAACGTACCTTCAATATCAATTTTATGAAGAAGAAATGTTTAGCACGTTACACTTAAATAAAATTATTCTGACGACAGTGTTGGTTATAATACGGAGGAACAAAGAACAAGATTACATAAATCAAAGTCCAAAGACAAGGCAAAAATAAGAACATCAAAAGACGGCAGACCAATACGCTACACTACCACAAAACGCAAACACTACAAAAAAGAGCAATAAAAACTAGAGCACAAGCAGTGTGAACTCTCAAAGAATGACATCTGGTACTCCGGAAGGGTAAGCATGTCGTGCTTTATATACAGCACCCGTCACACTGTCAGTGGGTCAATCCAGAGTAAAGTCAAAATCTGTAATGTCAAATCCGGGAAGACATAATCTAGCTGAAAACGTCAGTTTTTATTTGTGACACCGACATTTCATATCTTTCGTGGTGACGGCCATAGAATTTTTGAAGAGACAAAAGTTACAACCACTGAACATAGCCCTCACTCACCAGTTTTTGTGACAGTGCTTTTGCTCTTTCCACAAAGTCACTGTATGAACTACAAGCTCTACAGTAACAAATTAATTGTGAAATATACATTCGATATGCTGGGAGGAAGGTATATTGCTGCTGAGAAAAGGAAATGTCACCATTTGGAAGTCAAAATCATCACGCTTGTCATATAACCTAGATTACAGACGTCAATTCTCGTCAATATATAACAAAAGATCGCGGTATGAAGCAGAATTTGGTGTATCGGTTGTCTCAGTCTTTAATTTCAAGTTCACTGGGGTATATCCGATGTAAATATTCTTTAAATCTAACAATTTTCTTGCATTTTTATTTTTTATATGCTTTTATTAATATGAGGTGAATGCGAAAGCCCAAAAGATTTTCAGAGGAAGAGACCAGAAACGAACGAAAAACCAAGAGCATGATTACCAAAACGCATAAAAATTTGGACATAAACTGCATATTGAATCATAATTATCTTAAATCCAGAATTCGTATCAAAAAACAAAAAAAAAATACATTTGTAGTGTGAGTTCTGTATGTGTTATGTGTCCTCAATGCAAATAAAGCAAAATATTTGGGAAACCATATATTAGAGGTACTGAAATGAACTGCAAAAGAAGCTAGTGGAAGGAATTTACAAGGAACAGATTTTCTGAAATTCAGATATATTTGTAAATTTTCATAATTTTGATGACATATGTGTTCAGTGCAGTAAGCGGTGCAGCAGGAACCCATGATGTCAATCTCGGGATTTTATGGTCATTAACATTTTTCTTGTGAATATTGTGATGTGTTATTATTGCGTATTTTTAAGGCATATACATGTATTTTTATTTCTCTGCCATCATAATAAACTAACTCTTCATTTATCGCCTTTCAAACACCAACTTTCTCTTTTTTAAATTCACCAACAACATCTAAACAAGGGAATTAGAAAAACAAAAGAACAAATGTTGATTACAAAATTAAAATCCAGAGACACGGAAAAGCAAGAAAACAGGACAAAAGACATGAGGTCTCCTTAAAATACGATAATAAACCAGGACATTCAATACTGAGACACTAATGGTGTGAACTCCCGTAAAATAACACCGAGGTTACTGTAAATTGATTTCTGTCGATGGCCAACTAGTGTCTTTAATACAGAACAATTGGTAGACCAAAACCGAAATAAATATATATGTAAAAGTTAAGAAAATTATTAACCATTTTAGGAATCATTTCAGGACCTATGCTATGTAAATGATGTGTCCATAAGTATACATTGGCTCGTCGATAACAAACTTTCTTTATATTTCGGAATAAATGAATGTATTAAGTTTGGTCCGAAACGAAAACTGAAAAAAAAACAAATTTTGACGTAAAATGTTAGGAGCACATAAAAAAATCTCAACTTAAAATCAAATGTTCTTGTCTAGATGTCGATCAAAATTTATCCGGAGAGAGCAACATAAATTCCATAATAAAAAAGTGAATTCAAGACTAAAATACATGTACAGAAAGGCGAATTGCTTGAAACCAGAAAAAAACTTTGTCAATGGCTCTCATTCAATGTCATCTCGATCATTTTTGCTCTTAGTGGTTTGCCGGTGTTTCACAAAAATCGAAAAAAATCACTTCGAAATGCTCATAACCAAACAGCGCGATTTATCAATAATATAGGTCCTAGATCTAGTGTGGGTAAAACAGAGTAAGCAAGTCGGGAGCTTTTTAAGTGTTGCAGATAGAGTAAAAGATATGCAATTGGAACACGCACAAAATATTTTTTATATGTCCAGACTATTTGAAACAAAATTTTTTAGATAGTGAACGAACGTTACAAATATAACACCAGATAAAGTAAATTTCATTTTGCTGTTCAAAAAATCAAAGCGAAAGGATATGAAGTGGATTCTATATCATTTTTTACTGCCATTATCAATTGGAATGCGTTTCCGAACTCCATTAAATCTGTTAAAAAACATGACTTTTTTTTAAATTGACTTGATGCAATTCCTTAAAACACATTATTCAGATAGATCTAACATTTTTAAGGAATTAAAAAGTATGCCATGTTGATCAAAATCAATTAAAAATATATATCTAACTTTTTTAATTTATTAATAAACAAGGGCCATTGGAAATGAGCGTTCACGCTTTCATGGGTTATGAATTATGTCAGTTTACTTTGTGCATTTTTAGCATACTGGGCATATTTTGTAATTATGATAATTGGTTTAATATGTTTTTTAATTTGCAGTGTTGTATATGGTGTCAATCCAAAACTAATTTTACCGTTAACCTTTACCAAAAGGATCTACTTGAAAATTCAAAACATCTAAGGAGAGATGTGTTTACGAGGGAGAGACTCCTCAAAATATCAGATATTGCACGTTTCCAAATTCAACTGGTTATCGATCCAACACCGAAGAACTGACTACTGGGATGATAAATATCCCGTGGTACTAACAGTCAACAAGCACAGGCATCATCACAGTGGTAAAATACGGTATGTCATTCAAAGGTAACGTCTAATCCTAAAGACGTGAAATCTATCTGAAATTGTTCTTTTTCATTTGTGACACTGACAATGATTTACTAGTATTACAATTTAGACATTTTCAGTACTAAGTTAGACCATCTTTAATTCGTATTGTCTTTTTTTGTTCACTTTCTAACTCTTTGGGTCCGACACCTGGATCGGTTTTTAGGGGCTCCGCAAATGAGCTGCCGTGCGCTTCTCAAGGTGGTAGATAGAGAACTGTCCTGTCTATGTGGATAGTCAGATAAGCCTGACCTCGAACCATTGTAGACGAACTAGGTGGAAAAACAACACGCTCTGTGTAGAGTAATGATTACTTTCTATACTTTGTTTTAGGAGAGCATCCTTCCGATTTGGCACAAAGGTCTTAATTCCCTGCACCTACCAATTTCTCCCCTTTTCTAGTGGCAATCAAATCTCGATGCCTTGGTTTCCCTTCCACCTTTGTGTCTTTTACTTATAATTGTTTTGAATTGATTAGCTTGTTTTCGTCATACTGCTCACCAATCATTACTCTTTGAGATAGTTTTTTTATAATTATGTACATGGTTTTTTCTGGGTTTTTCGTTGGTACAAGCATATTTTCCAACAATATAGAAAAATAATCGGTCCACTGCCACTGCATGCATACCTTAAAACGTTGCTTATGGAACAAGAAAAAGTTACGACGTCGTACAAATATAGATGGGGCGTAACTTGATATACATTAATATGTAAAGAAGCGGTTGTTGTTCAAGCCTATTGTTGAAGGCATTAAGGTGACTTCAAGATGAAGTTTGCATCTCCCGTGGTTGGAAGACCGTAAAAAGAGTTTCCTTGAAAGATATGTATGCTCTATATATATATATATATATATATATTGCAGTTATGGTGTACTTATTCTTAAGAGAATTTCTCATATGGATACACTCTCATATTTTCTAAAATTTTTGCATTTTATCTATTTTATTTATTTATTTTTTTTTATCTATTTATTTTTTTTTTTTTGAAATTTCAAATTGCTATTCTGACCACTTGTTTAAAATACCCACATCTCACTATTTTACAAGCCAAGTTTTCTTGCAGTTGACTCGATGAGTGCCCTGTGGTTGTTTATATGTTGTATATGTTGTGGTTGTCTTCTGATGGTCTTTTTGTCTTGCAGCGGATGACGGTAATTGTAAGAGTTCGTTACAAGTTTATTTTATGTGTTTTGATGATCCCAAATTCATGAATGCACTAGCATGGATGTAGCATTGCGCAACATCTAGCAATAAATTCCGCTTAAACCAGTGTTAGGGACCGTCTTGAACTTCCTTTGAGGTAAGACCAAAGCTTTTTGTTGAAGGCTATATGGCGACTTTAAGATGATGAGCAACTATAAAACCGTTCCATTTCTTGGTTGTGCCATGTGTTTGCAGACACTTTGTCTCATGTGCATTTACAACATATCCTTGCATTGTTTATATAAACTTTTAGTTACAATTTCCAAAGTTTTAGAACAAGTACTTCTACCAGGTATTGTTGATAAATGATTCTATAATTTCCGTTTCGAATTTGGTGAAATTTGATCTAGACAAATGTCCACTATAAATAAATGGGGTTAATTGAAAAATTTAGGAGCTGAAGTCCATTAGACAAAAAGACAAATCAGGTGAAAAAAAAAGATGACAGTAAACACCTGCATTGCTACAATCGTCGTAAATTTCAATCACAAGCCACCATGCAGGAACTTCACACAAAAGACAGCGTCAACGATAAAACCTTCGGAAAGCCGGGCTAGTTTCACAAGTGGAGACAAATGTTCCAAAAAGTAGGTATAAACAGACCTGTGAGCAGTAATATAAGTCAAAATAGTGTGTCTTGTTGGTCTCCATAATAAATATATAATATTAGATACACTTACCAGTTACTGAAAGGTATCCAATGATGACAAACTGTATATAAAAATCCGGTATTCGAAGCATTTCATATCCTAAGGTTAACTATAACTTGTATCCTTTCATTTTACACCGGTTCATTCTACTGATATATTCTCCTGTAAAAAAACGCAAACACTACAGGATATTAAATCTGAAATCTAATCCCTTTTTATTTCATTTCTATCAATTAGCTACTTTTCCACTTTTAATGATTCTGTTTCACGTCTTCAAATGTAATTAGGCCTGCTTTACGTGTTGGCTTCAACAATACAAGACGGGAAATCGTTGCCGTTGTCGCAGTGTTATTTGATTTTATCTTGGATTGGATGTTTATATCCCAAGGGAATACTAAAATCAAATTAGTGTAGATTTTAACAGCCATACGTTTTTACTTTTTTTGCATCAACACCCAAAGTAAATTTAATCAATAACGATTATTTAAGAGGTGACGGTTCATTATGAAACTTATAATATGTTTTGTATGGACAGCTCTATCGTGACAATGAGAAGGCGAGAAACTAATAAAGTGTTCAGTTTCGCAGAAATAGGCAAGGCATTAAATGGAATCGTTGTAGAATACCAAACTTGAAAATCGTAAAACAATCAAAATAGTAGAAATGAATGTAGTGGGGAAACAATAAAAAAGAAAGAAAACTGCAATAGGATGGGATCAACTTGTGAATATAATGATAATATGACCCATTTCTTACTTATAATACTGAGAGGAATATTAATTTTTACTGTCTACGACTTTTCAATATCAATTAGTGTTCAGTTGCTACCAGACATTACCACAATGAAAAGGGGGGAGAGGATTTGGTGCGCCATAAACCCGCTTTAACTCATCATCTCTATTGAAATTCTTGTACCAATTCAGGACCATTGCAGTTGACATTTTTTCGGTGGTTATTTCACCTGCTTTGTCTAATTGCCTCTTGGACTTTTCTTGTCAATTCTCTTTGGTAATTTATTTATTACCCCCATGACCACGTGAACAACTTAAAAGAAATCCCATAGCATGTGAATATTTTTACACTATGATAGCAAATACTTCCTGGTGTGACGTAGTTAGTTTGAAACATCGGCATTTTAACACCTTCCGGTTTATTGTGATTTTTCTCTGCGTTGAGAGTTATCAGACAGACAATTAACATGAATAATATTGCAAATTTTAGTTTAGTATTCCCATGGAAGAGTTGTTATGAGTTCGATCCACCTATTCAAAATGATATTTTCGATAGTTTTGATCTTATTGGAAAGTGAAAAATTGCAAACAAAAATCTTGACATTTCTGTATTAAAGGTGAAACGTTTATTTCCAATGAGGGTCGAATGCCGAATGGAACACTTAATTTTGTTACTTTTGGCAAAAATGGCAGTAATTAAATAACTGAATACCGAAATCCCTGTAACCTCTGCGCCTGAAATATCTGATTTAAGTTTTTAACGATTTTGTGGTCAATAAAAACACGAATAAACAAGTCCGGTAAACATTGAACATATTTTCTTGTTCCGAGATACATTTTTATGTCTTACATGTTGACCAAATGTGAATGACTGATTGATGAATACTGGGGTGACGTTTTTTGAAAAGAAATATATTGTTTACAAATGTAATCTTTAGGAATTGGTGATCTCAAGAATTATTCAACGCGAACAGACCAATGTCTTTGCTCAAATGTGGCTGTGTGTCCGTATTTATATGGTAAGTCTATAAAGGATAAGCAGCATATTCAAAAGAAGACAACTTACTGTGCCTTCTGTTTGATAGTGAGAATATCCATTTTACAAAAAATTATATTGTATTCTGGTAACAGGTTTGCTGTTTGACTGTTTATCGTTACAACTGTAAGCTTATTGCAATTTGTCTTGTATTGTTTTAATATCGCAATAATCTTGCCAATGCAGCTATCCAAGGACTTATAATGATACATTATACGTCCTTGAGCTATCTATATGATCAAAATTTTGTATGAAAGTGAGGCGTATCTTTACACGTTGTCACAAAAAGTTTAAGGTCCATAAGAAGTTTTGTTTTTTATGAAACCCGGTCAAATTATTAACTTTAATGAAGGGGCGTTAAAAACTAGAAATCTCAATTTGACAATTACAAAGAATATTGACACACACAAGGTACAACATAAACCCCTTTTAAAGGATAAACTATTTTCTTTTCTTATTAGAAATGCAAAAAGGCTTATTTGACCTGTTAATTTCTCAAGAAAACGGCGAAAAGGCTACAGATAAAAACGTCAATAAGATATTTCGGGCGTACAGGTTCCTATACTGCGGTACATTTAGTTTTTGCAGATGGTCATCTCGTCAACTTTAAGTGTTCCAATATGTAAATACTAGTATACTGGGCGTCCGCGTAAAATAGACACTTGATCATTTTAATAGAATTCCTGTTTTGTTAAGTTTGTAAAAAATGGATAACAGGAAACATCTACAATGGCTGAAAATTACATGTCACAGTCTGCAAAGGAACTACACAGGAAAAACACGAATAAGACAAAAGACAAACGTAAACAACTTTAAGAACTCGGAACAGTCGGACTTGGTACCGGCATTAACAAAAGTCAGCGGTATGGTTAAACCGGTTCTTTGGTACCCGAACCTCCCGTTCATCTGTCCCGTTTCCCTATAGTTGAATATACATACGAATAAAACCCAATACAGGTAAACTACTAACTCCATGACCACAATCTTGAAAGTAGAGAAAATGACAATACGTAATTTTGAAAGATGGGTCAAGGGGTGCTTGCCGCACAACTGCCAGCTAGCTCAAGGAGCCTAGTCTGCTGGTAAAAAATGTCGCACTAAGGAAGAAAAATCAAACTCAAAACCTCACGAAGAGTTTTTGTCAAGAATCATATATATCAGAAGACATCAGCAGTATCAGTGAAAGGTCAGTATGTGTGTAAAAATTTAAGGTCCTAAAATAACGGGTGCAAGCATAGTATCTTGTCGATATCCCCTATTACGTAAAAATGTAAGTTACTTCCCAACCTTTCTGGATCTTTAATCAGTATCCTGCATTTTTAGCAACATTTCCGTATAAACAAGGATTAAAATACCCTTAGTAATAAGCTGTTTGTGAGAAACGCGATATTAAGATATCAAATTTTCATATCTATGGTGTACAACGCGATAAAATCTCGTAGTTTTACGATGCAATAGAGAAAGGAACACATTAATAATCCTTTCAAATTCGCGAAAAAATATTCAAAGCTTGACTTAATTCTATGTGTGACTGACACTTTTCATATCAAAGTTCTTACTTTCACGTAAATGAAAGATACATCTAGCCTTATTTACATTTTATTGATACTAGAAATGAATCAGACCACACCATTGAATGAATTTACATAATGATATCTTTCTAGAATGAAAATACTGCAAAAATATTGATAATAAAGGAAATTGTTTAACATTGAGACAGTTTTATTACAAAATAATTGAATATTAAGAAAATATACACGCAGTGCTTAATCATTAATACCCCACTAACAAAAAATGTCAGACAGAATTTCATAAGTTAAAAACTTAAAAATACTGAGTCTTCATTCCGTGTATGGCACTCGGTAGATGTCCTTGGTGCTGGATTTGGCTTTCTATTTCGATATTTTTGGAAATGAATACTTCTTATTTGACTACTTTTGGATTATGGCATGCCATATTATTTGATTTTAATGCTGCTGATGGGAAGTTACTTCTTGAAACACGTGTACAATATAACGAAATTTACTGTTTTTTAAGCAACTTCGGTATTTTTTGTATTTCGAACCATTGGGCCAATGCCACTGCTGGTGGACCAGAAATATGAATTACATATGTTATGAGGGGAACCCCTGCCTAAATTTTCTTTGGAAAGAGGTCTGAAGTAGGGTGTAATGGACAAAAGAGTATTTGGTTACCACGGAAACAAAACCAGGAACCTTTTTTTTTTTGAAAAATCAGGTTTTCTGATAAAGAGAAGGAATTTTGAGAAATATGTATTACATAGCTTATAAGGGGAACCCCAGCCCATTTTTTGGGGGGAAAGGGTCTTAAATTGAGTGTAATTGACAAAAGAGCACTTGTTTGCCATAGAAACAAAAACAGAAACGTATTTTTTGTTGAAAAATTGAGTTTTCTGATAAAAAAGGAATTTTGAGAAATAAGAATTTTATAGGTTATAAGGGGAACCCCTGCCCAAATTTTCTTTAAAAGAGGTCTAAAATAGGGTGGAAAGGACAAAAGAGCACTTATTTGTCATGGAAACAAAACCATAAACATATTCTTTTATAGAAAAATTGAGTTTTCTGATAAAAAATAGGAATTTTGAGAAATATGTATAACATAGGTTATAAGGGGAACCCCTGCCCAAATTTTTTTCTTGAGGGAGTCTCGTAATGCCTTGAAATCCGATATGGGAGTTCGTTTGGGAGACTTTTGTGTTTCGCTTGCGAACACAGTTATCACTTGTTATTATTATTTTTATTATTATTATTATTATTATTCCCTCATCTTCGCCACTGAACTTGTCCGGAAGTTTTCTCGGAGAGTATTTGTTCGATCTTTATGAAACTTCACATAATGATGGATACCCATCCTACGGGGTCCGCTTTGGTCTTGAAATTTTCAAAATGGCCGCCGTTGCCATGGAAACGGAAAAAAGGCGGGAAAATTAAAAGTGTTCCAAATTGAACGAAACTTCACAGGAAGGATGTATACAAAAAGTACAACACATTTTTGGGCCAAAAAAATTCAAAATGGCCGCCGTTGCCATGGAAACGGAAAAAAGGCGGGAAACTTCAAAGTGCTCCAAATTGAACGAAACTTCACAGGAAGGATGTATACAAATAGTACAACACATTTTTGTGCCAAAAATTTTCAAAATGGCACCCGTTGCCATGGAAACGGAAAAAAGGCGGGAAAATTCAAAGAGCTCCATTTGAGCGAAACTTCACAGGAAGGATGTATACAAATTGTACAATACATTTTTGGGCCAAAAAATTTCAAAATGGCCCCCGTTGCGATGGAAACTGAAAAAAGGCTGGAAAATTCAAAGTGCTCCAAATTGAACGAAACTTCACAGGGAGGATGTATACAAATAGTACAAATGACTAAATACCGAAGTTACTGTGAATTTAAATTCTGCATATGCGCATTTCGACAACTTATGTCTCATCAGTGCAGATAAAATCTAAACGTTTGGAAGACCATCAACAAGATGTTTAAAAACTGATAGAGAACAAATAACAAATAACAAATAAGATCTAAATGTACAACACATTTTTGGGCCAATTTTTTTTTTTAAAATGGCCCCCGTTGCCATGGAAATTGAAAAAGGCGGGGATTTTCAAAGTGCTCCAAATTGAACGAAACTTCACAGGAAGGATGTATACAAATAGTACAACACATTTTTGGGCCAAAAAATTTCAAAATGGCCGCCGTTGCCATGGTAATGGGAAAAAAAGCGGGAAAATTAAAAGTGCTACAAATTGGATGAAAGTTCACAGATGAGTTGTCAAGATTGTGCTGAACTCAAATAAAAAGCCATCTCCTGTGTCCATGGAAGGTTTTGGAGACTTTTATGTTTGTATCCAAACATAGGAACACTAGTTATTATTATTCTTTCTTCCACCTCTCTTTGTCCAGGAGATTTCTCAAGCATGCTTTGACAGAATTCAATCATATTTGGTACAAAGTTGGATCACTATCTGGAGATGTACATTCAAGATATTTTTTTTCAAAGTCGCCGCCATTTCCAAGATGGCCGCACGAATACGAAGAATTCGATTTTGGTCCAATTTCAACTAAAATTGTTATTTTCTCAGTGATGCATGGGCAGATTTCAGTCATATTTTGGTACAAAGTTGGATCACTATCTGTTGGAGTGTATGCATGAAGAATTTTTTTTCAAAGTGGCCGCCATTTCCAAGATGGCCACCGAAATACGTAAAATTTTCAACTTTGTCTGATTTCAACGAAATTTGATTTCTAGGTAGATTTTGATACTGCGAACAAGCTGGAATCATCGAATTGGCTGCCAGGGGCGACATCAGCTATTGCTTGCAATTGCAAATCTAGTTATTCTTCTTCTTTTTTTTTCTTCTTCCACAAGTGTGTCTGCACGTTTTCTCAGCCTTCTTACAACCAATCTTACTAAAACTTAATATATATATAATGATAAAGGGCAATGTGTAGATGTGCAATCAGGTCTTGGAATTTTCAAAATGGCGGTGGTTGCCATGGAAACGGAAAAAAAGCGGGAAAATTAAAAGTGCTCCAAATTGCTTCAAATTTTACAGAAAGGATGTTTAGGAAGTGCACATCTATTTTTTGGGGTGAAAATTTTCTAAAATGGCGGCCGTTGCCATGGAAACGGAAAAAGGCGGGAAAATTAAAAGTGCTCCAAATTGCATCAAATTTTACAGAAAAGATGTTTAGGAAGTGTACATCTATTTTTTGGGTGAAAATTTTCCGAAATGGCGGCTGTTGCTGGAAACTGAAAAAAGGCGAGAAAATTAAAAGTGTTCCAAATTGCTTCAAATTTCACAGAAAGGTTGTTTAGGAAGTGTACAATTTATTTTCCTTTGAAAAATATTCCAAAATGGCACCCGTAACCGTGGAATTTATTTTGGGCCAAAAAATTCACAAATGAGGACCATTTTTATGTAAATGAAAAAAGTTGGAAAATTGGTAGTGATTCAAATTTTATGAAATATTACAGAAGGGATTGATAGGACATACATGATATGTATGTCCTATCAATCCCTTCTTTAATATTCCGTAAAATTTATATGAATATTTACACTTGGAATTCTGATAGGGGAGTTCGTTTGGGAGACTTTGTGTTTGCATCCAAACACAGTTATTACTTGTTTTCCACACTTTAGGTAAGTTTTTTACTGGTTCTGTCGGAATAAAAGACAAAGAAACCAGATCGTTTGTAAATTATTTCCTTCCTATATATCAGAAGAACCGCAATTGTTGAATTATATAGTTAAGTTTCGTTTGGTTACCGTTACGAATATGATGCTAGAAAATTATAGCGATTCTTCAAACAAAATAAACCATGTGTACATTTATTAGCTAAATAAAAGAATATTGACGTCAGACTAGCTTTTTGGAAAGCTAAAACTTGTTTCTTTATTCTTTTATTTATTTTTTTTAATTGATTAACTTGTTTTCGTCCTGATATAGCTCAAATATTGCTCACTGGACGTTAAACTCTAACTCATCAATCAAAATTGTCAAAGACCACTTATTTTTGAAATTACAACTAAGCAACAATACTTATTTAGGACAGACATCTTCACTTATAAATATTTCCAAAATACTTGATTCCGTTTTTTGTTTTGTTTTTTTTATTATTTCGTGAAAGTCTGAAAGATAACCTACAATTTTTGGGATTCTAAATTGTAACAATAGTTTAAGAATTTATTTCAATTAGAACAAAGATTTTCAACAATTGGATTTCCAAAATTTGTTATTGCAAGTTTGGTTACTTTCCTGAAAGTCTCAAAGACCACATTTTTTGTACCTACAAACAACATACCCTTGAATTCCTTGTAGTGGTATCGTTACTAACGATAATGTGTTTTAAAAATACAAATGAATTATGCTAAGCTCTAAAACAACTCTTTTCGGTGTCAAACACCACTGTCGTTTTCAACATCTTGTACTTTGAGGGTAAGGGTTTCATATGCAAAGTGCGGAGATAACTGTCGTGTCCGACAGTTCCATCTAGTTTTGTTTGTGAATATTTTATCTACATAATAAAATTTTGTATTTTTAGTCTTTTTCCATAGTTAAAAAGTCACTTGGCAATATTATGTCTAAGAGATTGGTACCTTTTGAAAAATATGTGTTTCTTAAAGGTGAATAAAAGTGACAACAAAAGTCCGAATCGAAACTTACGATACATTGCCAAGATAGAATCAGGAAAAGGAAATTTATTTGAACAAAGAAATGAATTGGTGGTTTCTAACCTACAATGAGTGGAAAAGCAAACCCACAGTAGAGATAGCTCGGTGACATTTTTGTATGGTTCATTATTTTAACGACTATCAGAAGTTATAGCATAATAGTTTTTACCATGTAATGTAAGTCATTAACTGTTGTTATTAGAACAATAAATCAATAATTCTATATAATCTTGATTGTAATGTCTTGTTTTATTTCAGGTCAAAGAAATATAAAGTAATTAGCAACGAGTATTTCCTCGTGTGATTATAATACTTCACTGCCTAAAGCAATTCTTGTGTTTGAGAAATGTTATATGATCTAATTTTGACATTTTTTTTAACTTTATCGTCTCAGCACGACAATGCAGAGTTAGTACATTATACAGCAGGTTCGATATCTAAACACGTTATAACACAATTAAGTGCAATTTGGTGGCTGGATCATTAGTGAACAGTTCTTTGACTATATCATCACTTGTCATGCTTGTATAAGGGGATTTATTCCGACAGTGTATTTTTTCGTTTTGGGTGAAATAAACTAATGGTAGAATTTCCAAAACATCTAATTGACCAATCACAATGGAATACTAACCGTGACGGAATTAACACCAAGGTAGAGATACAAATGGTTGTTTATATATTCTGCACACCGAAAAGAAAGTACACTGTGTGTCATGGACTAGATACAAGATCAGCAGTCAACTATTAAAACTAAGCCTGAGATTGTCAGGAGAAGGCAAGGCCATGTGATGCCTAAATTTTAGTTGAAAGATTTGAAAAAAAACGTTAACTTATTAAAATCATGTTGGGAGAAATGGCTTCTGAGACAGAAACACATAATCAGTCAAAGGGTGAAATCCTTTCAAATGTTTTCGATATCTTATTATAACTACGACCTCCTTCGTATCTAATGACTAGTTTTCCTAAATATTTAACTTAGGTAATAAAGAGACAAACAAGACATTGGTATATTTGTTTGGTAAAAGCTAGTTGAAATATAATAAAGGAAAATAATTGGTATGTACAGAGACTATAAATATCATCATAAAATGGGTGTTACTTCACATCAAATGTTACTTGGCAACGTCATGAAAAACATTTAGTTATTTATCGAAATATGCTTGTCGTCCATTAAACTTTGCCAAAGTAAAGTAGTGCATTCCTTTGTGTCGGAAAATACAGGGACAATAATTTATTTGGAATTGAATTATTAACAGAATTAATTTGGAGGAGTTTATTTTAAATTTAAAACTTGGCAAACTCACTTACTTAAAAGTCCGTAAATAAAATTTAGAATTGGATCTCTTATAAGTTTGGAAAATAAACATTTGATGACTGTATCTCCTATATGTATTTAAACACACATCCTAGAAATAGCTTCTTGTTTTAAATCATAAAGTGTCATGTATGAACCAGAAATAAAGCATTGAAATAAATACGACTGTTAGAATCGGCATGTTGCCCCTTGATGTAAGTGTCTACAACGAGTGACAAAGCGTCCAAAATTTGAACACCTTCTTTGTGTAGAGAATCCATAACCAGCAACAAATTAATCTTAAATCAGATACTAACTTTAACTTGTAAGAAGTGATTCATTAAGAGGGTCCAAAAGCCTGCAACAAATCAATGCAACAGAAGATACCATCACGCACTGATTAAACAAACTAAATGTTGGTTTGTCAGAAATTATTACTTTTAATTTCTTGACAAATCTTACAGCTCAATAACCATTAAGTAGAAAAAAGTGCATCCTTAATAATGTTTGTAATCATTTACAAAATTGTGGAACTGCTTTATCTAATTTTCACTGAATTAATACTACTTGTAATGGGCAATATGTCTTTAAAATAGATAAGTATCAAGTCAGTACTGTCCAAATATGAACAAATCAAGTTAGAAACACTTGAATATGTATCTTCTACTATTTGTTGGCTTTTTGGTTTAAAGCACTTAAGACCCATCAGGAGCAAAAATTTTAACACGAGAAAATTACCACTATAGTTTACTATTACTATATTAATCTAATTACCAACGCCTAGTAAATGATAACCAAGTCCTCGTGTTATCCTTTGTTCGTGTGTTTGTTTTGGCTTTGGGTTTATGGTCTTCCAAACGTTTAGATTTTATCTGTACTGAAGACACATAAATTGTCGAAATGCGCATATGCAGAAAATAAATTCACCGTAACTTCGGTATTTAGTTATTTGAACCAGAACTTGTCTAGTTTCAAATTTAAGTTTCCCTTGAACTGGTTATACGTTTTCTTTAAAAAATACATTTATACTCATCTTATCTCCAATGTTACCTGAAAGTGTTTTTGCTTGAATGCAAATTTTGTAAACATAATAAGTAATGGAACGATTTGTAGTAATTGCACATGGGACAATGTCTCTACACAAAGCAATACACAACGCTTTTATTGTTGTTCTTCGTCTTGAAGTCACCATTTTTATTACCCTTACTAATACATTAACCACTTGAAACAGAAATTTAATCAAGTTCTAATTCTAGCACAAATTATACAGATTTTTTCATAAGACATAGTTATCTCCCTGGCCGCCTTATTAAGCAAAACTTTAAAAAAATCCGTCTCATACGATCATTATGAAAAAACAATTTTTAATAGATATCAGTCCCTTGTGGAATAATTTTAAGTTTCGGTCCGAAACCTGACTCAAGATTCATTTTTACTTAAATATACTGGGATTATCATTTCTTTTGACTGTCTAAGACCTTTAAATAACAGTCGCTGTTGAATTGCTATCAGACACTACCGCAACGGAAAGGGAGGTTTGGCGCACCTTAAAATTTTTGTCAAGATTGTCTGACATTGTTTTTGTTAGTGGGAAATTAATGATTGAGCACTGTAAGCATTTTCTTAATATTCAATTATTTTGTAATGAAACAGTCTCCATGTTAAACGATTTCCTATAACGTCTGATTTTTACAGTATTTTCGTTCTCTAAAGATTTCATTATGTAAATTCATTCAATAGTTTGGTCTGGATAATTTTTAGTATCAATTAAATGTAAATGTAAAAAAGAAATGTGCAAAAATCAGTTCAGAAGCACCTACATGTACAGTAAGATTTAAAAAATTTTTGACTGTGAAAATGATTTTGTGTGTGTACATTTTTTTATTTTGATCATATAGTTTCAAGATTTTATAGGGTGGTTTAAGAATTTCAATCTGCTAAACATCATATATATAACAAAAAACTATTTTCTCTTTTTGCAATTCTTTAAGTAATAACAAGGTGTTACAGTTAAGACAGGCATTGAAAAAAATATTTGTCTTGTGATGAAATCTATCCAGAAAACCCTAACTGGTATAAAATGGAGCACTTTCGGAGGCAGCTTATTTAATCATTTTGCAACTGTCTTAATAACTTCTTGGATAGGAAAAATACTCCTGTTCCTCGTTCTAAGCACGGCACATAGTTTAACATTGGTTACGAAAGTTACATAACTTGTAATATAAGTGCTTTCTCACAATGACCAGAAGTCATACATGTTGTACTGTGAACATTCATTCATTTTTTTTCTTTCAATAAATAGATTATACACTCATAACCGCCTTCTTTCAAAATGTCGACGCAAGTATATATATATCGGATAATATGTGCATTTTATCCGCTGAAAATGGGGAAAAATAAACCTTTTTTTAAAAAATCACAAAAAATTAGTATTATATTCTTAATACTTATATTTTTTATTCCATCTTTTTAGTGTTAATTTAGAAAAAAAATGTACCAATAAGTTAAATATAGAATCTACAACTACAGCGAGTGAGAAATGGCAATACTACACTAGAGATAGTTTAATTATTAAATGTTTAAATGCGATGCTTGCCGGGCGTTTAAAATATTTGAAAATGTAACTGTCGAGAGTGTAGAAATGTCGTTTCTCACGAAATAAGGATGTGAATTAGATTTTGGAAGAAAAAAAACATGACCCCCCTTTTTCTGATGATCAGAAATAAATGTGTCCTTTGAGTGTGACGTCATCAGGCATGGTCGCCTTTTTCATCACGTCACATTGGTGAAGTCGGGAAAACGGCAAACATGTGACGTCATAATTGAATTTCATCCAATCACTTGCCGAGAACAACATTCTCTTAACTGTTTAGGGACAGAAATATCATAATATAACAAAGCAAGTCCAATGTTTACAAACCGTATATAATTCCTTTGGTACACAGGTATACAAACTGATCCCCACAATGCGGTCCTTCTTTTTTTCTGTTGATTGATCTGACTGTTCTCGTATCTTAATATATATATCGACAAACGAATACCGAAGCAAAAATGATGAAAGTGGGAATTCCAAAATCAAAAATCTAAAATGACGGCAAATCATACCCAACACAAATTGAGACAGCATGACAAAGACAAAACAAAAATCAACAAGAACTCCACAAAACTAAAGCATCAGCAGTGTGAACCCCTACAAAAACTGAGGTATCATCAGGTGGTCCGTAAAGGTTGGGATGGAAAGCTCCGCGCGTGGCATCCGTCACACTTCCTGTGAAGGGTCCAGTTTTGTCACAGTCGGTGTTGTCAGTCAGGTAATCAACACTGGATCTACCTAAAGATAACTATTCTAATCTGTAAAATAGAAACATTGTAATGGTCTTTCAAATCATTGTGGCGGCCGTAAAACTTTTGTAGTGACTATTGCAACTACTCGTACACACTTTCGTTCATATACTTTAACCTCAAAATACATTACAAAAAATTGGACAAGTCTTATTTCAGTATCCACAATATCTGGTAGAGATTGTCGTATGGTTCATTGTGTTGAAGGCTATCCCCGGAGGCTATCAGACATTTTTTATGTTGCTTCATAATTTTAACCATGTAATGGAAGTCATTAACTGTTGTGATTAAAACAATAAATCAACTAGAAAATACGAGGGGACTTTATAAACACAAGTGGATGATTTAAATCGGATAATGGTTTTTATGAAATAAAAACGATACACTAGGCTATGGAATAGCCTTGGAAAGAAAATTGCGTGTTTGATTGACAAGGGTGTGGTGGCTCATGATGTATTTGTATACTCAAATCAATATTTTTTGTTATTTTTGTCATGTCGGATTCTACATACACAACTGGACCATGTACAGCTGGCTGATCACTCTTAGGAAATCACAATTTTGTAAAATGGTAAAACTGGAGAAATTAAATGTTGTTCTAGCGTTCTAAATTATTTATCATTGCTTGAGGAGATATAGCCTCCTTACACACATAAGAGTTACACGTTTTACACACAATATGCTTCTCTCCTTTTAACATTTCTTTCAACCTCTCATCTTTTGCATTAAATTCTTTCTCGTGTACTTGGCTTCGAAATATAAACCTTTCACAGCACACACAAATAAACACCGGTAGCTCTTTATTCTTCCGCAAAAACACAATTGTATCTCTTTCCACCTTTCGTTCTCCATTGCCTAAGTATCTCCAGAAACTACAATCACGCTTTGTTTAACACAATTGAAAAGTCTTTTATAGTATTTGTATATTATTGATTATTGCACAATACCTCATCTTTATTTATTAACTTCTGGTTTTAAATTTATACATTACTGTTCTTATTCTTTTTATCATATCTATATTTATAAATCTGGCTAAGCGATATTGCAATACCAATCCCATCATCCTCTACAAACCTGTTCCCAGTACCACCTATAGTAAATGTTTATAATACTTTTTAACTTCCACAAGGAAACAGAAAAATTAAACCCCGCTCCGTTTTATCAGGACGAAACTGGACGCCATTTTGATTTTCGAGAATCTGAAATTCCTATTGGTCAATCGTCTTCTGCGCAAGCGTACTCCTCACCTCCCCAAAGAACTATCTATATAGCTAGGCTATTCCATAGCCTAGCTAATAATTCTGTATAACCTTGATTGTAGTGTCTTGTTTTATTTCAGGTCAAAGAAATATAAAGTAATTAGCAACGTGTGATTATAATACTTCACTGCTTAAAGTAATTCTGGTTTTTTGAGAAATGTTATATGTTCTAAATCTAGCATGATTTCAAGCTTAATCGTCACAGCACGACAATGCAGAATAACAAGTTTGATATCTCAACACGTTATAACACAATTCAGTGCAATTCGGTAGCTGGGTGTTAAGTAAATAATGCTAAATGACCTGTTCTATAAATTTTATCATGGTATGTCATGATGTAAGTACAAAATAGGCAGTCAGGAATGAAAACCTTTGCCAGAAGTCGGACATCTAAAATTATTTTTACGCAATCGCACAAGCCAGCAAATCGTCGGGATGCCTGCGCTAACTGAAGATTGAAAATAAAAGCGATATTGAAATCATGTTAAGCGAAATGATTTTCTAATCACAAACAAAAATGCATCCCTCAAAATGTAAAATTTTATCAATGATGTGCCTAGATCAATAGATTTTATGCTGTAGTTATGACCTCCTTAGTGCCGAATGGCCTTCTTTGTATGACATTTATTATTCCTATATATTAAAAGACGTAAAACAAAACAAAGTTAACGAAAATGTATAAGGAATGGTATATTTGCTTTTGCAAAAGTTAAAAAAAGTAAAATGAAGATAAACATTTGGTAGAGTGGCTAAAATACCACAATTAAAAAATGTTGGACATGTTTGTGGCTGTTTTCTTGTCATTAAAGGGAATAACAAACGAAGTTACTGTTAAATTTAGTTTTCGCAGATTGTCATTTCTACAAATCATGCCTCTCGATTGACCGGAAGATGTATAAAAGCTAATAGAGAACAAATAACCAAAAGGATCTTAAGTAAAAGCAATAAGTCAGGACAGCCCCATGAGAGGCAATATTTGAAATAAAACACAAGATGCTACTACAGAGAGGCAGATTTGCTAACTAATGATCTCGAGGACAAGGTAACAAGGTAATCTTCTGTAAAAACACTCGCTAGGAAGCTCTTTTTTTGAGTATCAATGTTAATGGCGGGCAGAATTAAGCATATTAAACTAAATATGTAACTAGAATCAGCTACTTGTCAATTTTTAAAATAATTAATAACGGATAAAAAGCTTCGTAAATCTTTAACACATGTTCTCTATGTATAGGATCCGAACAATATAACGTCACATGACATCGTGCACTTAAACATACAAGACCATGAGTTCTTTACAAATTATAAAACAACTCACAACGAATCAATGCAACAGAAGATGCCATCGTGCACTAATTAAATCAACTTAATGTTGGTTTGTCTGAAATTGTAACGTTTAAATTCTTGAAAGCTGTTCTCTTATTTAGTATGTGGAAGTCATCTCTTCAGAAATTTTACGATCGACATCCCCATTTTGTGGACCGCTATGGGTTATCTGTTTCCCAGATGACAACAGATCTTTCCTTCTAATTACAAAAAACAGGAAAACAGCAAACGCCTACAATGGCCAGGAAATACAATCACATGTCACAATTTACAAGCAAACTGCACCAGAAAAACAATAATGAAAACAAGAGACAAACATAAATAACGATAGGAACTCGGGATAGCCGGACTTGGTACCGGCACCAGCAAAAGCCAGTGGTAGCTTAACTGCTGTTTCCCTTAACGGATTTGACCATACTACCTGATTTGACATGTTCAAGACGGTGGATGTCTTATAAGAAGCAGGAGATGCTTACTCTACCAGTGCACCTGATCTCAGCCACGGTTTTTTATTGGGTCCGTGTTGTTCATCTTTGTGTGTATGCGTGTGTCTTCATTTTTCTTTTCTGTGCAGTACTCATGTTGTGTCTCTGTTTCTTTTGTATTTCCGATGTTGTCATTGTCCTTTGAGTATTCATTTTGGATTGAAGGTTCTGTTCCAACTTACTTACGCATATAAACTGACTTACAAACCAAATACTTTATCAATTTAAGTAGTATTCCAGCAGAGGCGGAACATCAAAAATTTAGATTTTTTTTCTCTTTTTTTTGAGGGGGTGGGGGCTGAGAGGTATTCATTACGTTATAAAAACACATCTCAAAAAGTTTTTACATTCGAACATGTGTTAGGTGTCAAGATAATTTTTTGACTGGTTATATAGAGAACAAAATGGCGGGAAATTTTTCCCGTACTTTTCACTGTATAATGTAACTTAATTTTGGAAATTAATAACTCAACAATAGGAGTGCTGTCAGTGTGACAGCAAACATGGTTTTCTTTTACATGGACAGTATATCTTACACATGGGTTGACCTTGAATATTTGAAATGTACTAATTTTCTTTAATTTTCAATGTTTCACCTTCAACCAAAGTAGCCTATTTCTGAAAGTTCAGCAACTTGTATTTGAATCAAAAAAGAAAATAACAGGATCTGCTTTATAAAAACTTCTTGTCTACTTAACTGTAGCAGATTTGTTCTGTGAAAATGGGGCACCCTATTGGTAAATATTTGACCTAAAAATGACTAAGTTCAAGAACTTGTGATTTTTGCATTAATTATCAAAAATCAAAGTACCATGCACATCTTTGATATAAAACAACTGATTTACATAAAAAAAAACTTTCTGTCCTGAAAACTGTAGAAGATTTGCTCAGGACAAATGGGATACACTGTTGGCAGACATTTGACGTAAATGCAAAGTTCAACAACGGTTTTTCAACAACTGTCAGTCCAATAGTCAGACTTGTCTGACACGAAAATTTACCCTGCGTTTTATAGAAATTATCTGTCTTTATCAAAATTCTAACCCCCCTCCCCCCGGTAGATGTCTTTAGTCCTGGATTTTGCTTCCTATTTTGGTATTTTTGGTATTGAGTACTTCTTTTCTGACTAATTTTCGGATTATTACTTTCCATATTATTTAATTCTAATGCTGCTGATTAGAGGTTACTCTTTCAAAACACGTGTACAGGATATCAAAATTTTACTGCTCATGATGCAACTTTGGTATTGTTTTATTGTGAACCATTGGACCGATGCCACTGCTGGTGGACCAGAGGTCCCCGAGGGTATTCACCAGTCCGTGAATAGTCGGACTTGTCTCACACGAAAATTTACCTTGCCTTTTATAGAAATTTATTGTCTTTATCAAAATTCTAACCCCTTAAAAATACTACGGCTCAATCCTTTGTATGGTACTCGTTAGATGTCTGTACTGGATTTGGCTTCCTTTTTCGGTATTCTTGGTACATTGTATAAGTACTTCTTTTCTGACCTTTTTTCGGATTATTACTTTCCATATTGTAATATGTAGGGGGTTAGTAACGAATTTCATTTTTTATATTTTGGTCTCATTGTATTACACTCTTTCAAAACTTTTTTTGAATTCAAATCATAAGTAACACATGTCCAAGTATGATTTAAATTATGAGCAAATTGTTAATTTATAGTAACTGTTACCAGTTAAAGTCATTTTTATATGAATTCTTTTTATTCAAGTTGTCAAAGCGCTAGATTTTAAACTTGGACAAGTCTCACTTCAGATACATAATTCGTAAATTTTAGGGAATGACTCATACCTTCTTGATAATAGCTTGATCATACACGACTTCAGTTACCTATATCTCTTGTTTTATGGGGAATTAATCACTATTAACTGAGGAATTTACAAAATTCAATCCTTTTCAACTTCACGTAGCCCTTTATCTGTCAACAAACTTCTATCGCGATTCACTTCCGGTTAATAAGAAAGTCATTTTTTTTTTGGTAATTTTGGGGCTATTTTTTATATGAGAAGTGATATGTATGTAGTCAAAATATTAGTTGGCCTTCCAGAATCGTATTTTTATACTTCATAATGCTTATTTTTACGGCTTTATGTGAAAGTTCATTGATCTATATTTTATGCGTATTAATTGTTTACAAAGTCGGTAAATTGGTCGCAAATGTTTTTGTCAGTTTGTGTATTGGGAAGTTGGTGGCCCGGGAAATTTGAATAAAAAGTTTTTGTTATTTAATTTTGTATGAGTCGGAATTTGGCTGACAGCTTAAATAAGTTTTTAGGGTTGATTTTAAGAGAAATGTTAAATTGTCAGCCAAGTAGTAATTTGTCAGCCACTTGTCAGGCAGCAGGACAAGAGCTGATTGGTCAATGAGGGCTATAAATTCGGCGCCGGTTCAGAAGATGGCAGATCGCAATTCAGTACTCGACCAGTGCAGATAAAACCTGATTATTAGTTTTAAACACAAACAATAGCAGTAAATTTACATGTACCACTTGGAAAAATTCACAAGAAATTTTAGGTACTTTCTTTAAATACAACGGAGAGCAAATATTTTTTAGAATCTATTTAAGTAAAACGTCTTATAACCTAGTATAAAAATATTGGAAAGGAATAAGTACAGCAGCCTAAAGCAAAATGGCGTTTATTTACTTCCGTTCTGGAATCTTTTTAAAAACATTTGTATACTATATAAGACATAGGAAATTATTTAAGAAATCGTTTTATAATGTTTAACTTGCTATAGTTAATAACATACATGTATATGCGATCTCCCATCACACCGACGCCCTGATTTTACTATTTTACAACATATTTTTGGATATTCTGGAAACTTAAAGGACAAAGCTTGTTTTTAAAGGAAGGCCAACATTCAGAGAGTTCGTAAATGTTTGTTAAAATTTATATACTGTTATAATGGAATATTTGTAAAGAAAACATGAGGACAATAGATTTGAATAACTTTTATTTAGTCTTGACTTATAATGCTGATACGCTACATGTATGCTGAATACTGGTAACGACCGTCTATTACAAACTGGTGTCAGAAATGGGGATTTATAAAACTAAATTAAATCCTAGTATACGAATACAACGCCTGGAGAATTGAAATATACGTATATAGAGCTTTTTACCGAATTTACCATTTTCAAGTTAATATAAACGGACATTGGTGTGATGGAAGTTTTTGAAACTCATAAACTGTAAATACGTTAATTTAGGTAGCGGATCGAAAGAGGGTTTTATTAGTGAAGTTACCATGATGTCAGATTCACCAGACCCATAAGTAAGGTTTAGAAACCATGATACAAACGATACTGGCTGCCGGGGGGATGAACAATTTGAGGACACCATAGAGGATCACAGGCAAATCAGACAAGATCGAGGGGGTGGAGATATACCAAACACATGGATTTGACAGACAAGATTTACGTTGGCACGGGACAGACTTCCAAACTTGCAATTCGTACAGAATGTCAATTAAACCAGAGGCTTACGATGGCACTGAAGATTGGGAAGAGTACATATCCCATTTTGAGATCTGTGCAGAGCTAGGAAAATGGAAAGAAACAGAGAAAATGTTAGCTTTAGCAGCAGCACTGAAGGGTCCAGCCCGTACATTTTATATTAGCCTATCACAGGAGGAAAAGCGTAACTACAGGATATTAGTCCAAAGGTTAGGGCAAAAATTTGGAAGCACCAGACAACAGAATAGACGGTTATCACGCCTAAATCAAGGAAAAGGGGACAAGGGGAGTCCGTAGCTGCACTTGCAGACGACCTCAGACAAATGGCACAAAGAGCATATACTGATTTAGACCGAAGAGCCCAGGAAGTCTTAGCCATGAACCAATTGTATAAGAGTGTTTCGCTTGGCGTCAAATACCAGTGCATAAATCAAAACTGCAAAACTGTATCTGAGGCTGTTGAAGTAATTGAGCGTTACGAGGCTATAATGGGAGACAGTCAGGACAAAAGGAAGTCAAGCATAAGAATGGTGGAACAGGTACAGTCCAGAGAGTTACAACCAAGTGATGGGGAAACTTCATTACAAGACACATTGCAGCACTTAAATAAGAGAATTTCTGAACTAGAGACAAGGGGGAGCTAAACAGTAGGCAACACTCAACATATAGACCAGTTTCAAACACGTTTAATAGTAGGTCAGAGAGGGACATTAAATGCTTCCTTTGTGGAAACAGTGGCCACATTTGTAGAAACTGCCCTGTCTATATAAGATGTAAAGAGGAAATCAACAAACAGGGAACCAGTAATACCACACAAAAACAGAATACTAACAGGCACAATAAAAGACAACCAGACCAAACGGTCCAGGGAAACTTAAGGCGTCCACTGGATCACTAGGCCGGGAACCAGTGGTGGAATTTTTACGGTCTCCAGGGAAAAGATTAGGACAAGTAGGGAATACCTTGGGAAAATGGGACAACGGATTTTATACTAGGGGGTTTATATATGATATTCCAATCAATATACTGATTGATAGTGGATCAACAAGCACCATACTGAGCACACATATCTTTGAGCAGATTTCTGCTAAACAGGCAGAACTGACACTGCAGTCCACATGTTGTAAGCTTTTTGACGTTAATGGGAACCCACTGCAATTGTATGGGAAGTTCACATGTAGACTAACGCTAGGACATTTAGAATTCCAGATTAATTGCCTGATATGTAATATTTCACATGATGCAATACTAGGCCAGGATTTTATGCTACAAAACATTACAAAAATAGATTACAAGAAGCAGATTTTGATCACAGAACAGGGGAACATAAGATGTTGGATAGTAGGGGAAGCTGAGATGGTGTGCAGGGTTCTTGCAAAGAGCACAGTGACAATTGAGGGGAGGTCTAAAATGCTGATACCTGTGAATATAGAAAACTCAGAACATTTAGCAAAACTTGGATTGGTAGAAGAAATTTCCAAACAAGATAAAATCCAGGAGTATCGCATAGTAAGAGGAATACTATAGACACATGAAAGCAATATCCAGGTCTAGGCTGTGAACTTCAACTACAATCCAGTAACAATACATGCAAATAAACATATAGCTTCTTGTGAGTCTTTCTATGACTTTCTAATGACACTACACAATCACTCAGATGTAATAACATAACCACAAATCAAGACTCTGGATTACAACTAGTACCAGACCACCTAAAAGATCTATGGGAAAGAAGTAGTGCACATTTACAGCAAAATGAAAAGCAAAAACTAGGAGAACTTCTGACTGAATATCAGAATATATTTTCAAAGATGATTTTGGCCGGACTGACAGGGTGCTACATAGAATCAACACAGGGAATGCCAATCCAATAAGACAACCTCCAAGAAGGCTGCCATTGGGAAAAAGAGATACTGAGAAGGCTGAAATTGACAAGATGTTGAAGAGGGGAGTTATAGAACCATCTAAGAGTCCCTGGTCGTCTCCTGTTGTTCTTGTTACCAAAAAGGATGGCACTACCCGCTTTTGTGTGGATTACAGAGCCTTGAATAATTTAATGGTAAAGGATGCATACCCTTTACCCAGAGTGGATGAATGTCTTGATTCTCTTGCAGGGGGAAATGGTTCAATTGTTTAGACCTATGCTGTGGATTTTGGCAGGTAGGGCTCTACCCAGATGATAAGGAGAAAACTGCATTCTCAACTTCTCAGGGAGTATTTCATTTCACAGTAACCACTTTTGGATTAGCAAACAGCCCTAGTACTTTTGAACGCTTGATGGAGGATATTTTGAGAGGTTTATAATGGGAGGAATGCCTACTTTTTATGGATGACATAATAGTACCAGGTTCAACTTTTGATGAGGACCTTTGCAGACTTGAACATGTTTTCGATCGAATGAGAGAAGCAAATTTAAAATTAAAGCCATCAAAATGCATACTGTTCCAGAAGTCTGTCAAGTTTTTGGGACACGTCGTCTCTGAGAATGGGATTCATACAGATCCAGATAAGGTCTCAGCTGTACAGGATTGGCCAACTCCAAAAAATGCCAAGGAATTAAAGTCCTTCATCGGTCTCTGCTCCTACTACAGACGTTTTGTGAAATCCTTTGCAGATCTAGCTAGACCACTTCACAAAGCCTGCCAGAAAAGCTCCAAATTTGTTTGGTCAAGGGAATGCAGCACCGCTTTTGAATCTATAAAGCAAGCATTAATATCACCACCCATCTTGATTTATCCAGAGCCGGAAAACAATTCATCTTAGACACCGATGCCAGCAATTTCGCAGTAGGTGCAGTGCTTTCACAAGAAAAAGACGAGAAGGAGCATGTTGTAGCATACATGAGCAAAGGGCTAAACAAGCATGAAATATCTTACTGCACCACCAGGAAGGAGCTCTTAGCTGTAATAATTGCTCTCAAGAACTTTCATCCATACATTTATGGTCTAGATGTGCTTTTACGTAAGGATAAGTCTGCAGTAAGCTGGATGAGGGATCTAAAAAATCGAACAGGACAAATAGCACGATGGCTGCAACAACTAGGAACATACAATTTACAAGTCATTCACCGGGCAGGGAAAATTCATTCTAATGCTGATGCATTTTCAAGAAATCCTTGCAAAGCTTGCAAGAGACAAGAAGAAAACAACCAAAAAGACTCTGACCAAATACAAGGAGTAAAAGGGAACCTTGTAGAATACCCGTCTCAAACTGAAATAAGCAATGGCAAAATGGAACACCTTGACGAATGCCTCACCAATGACACACTAGAAACAGACGTTACGAATCAACAAATTAGAGTAATTACAAGAAGCAAACAGCAAAATGAGATGGAAAAGAGGAAAAATAATCAGTTTTTATTGCCGGGATGGGAGCCAGCTGAAATACGCCAGCAACAATTATCTGATGAAAACATTCACATTATTATATTAGGAAAAGAAAATGGAAATCAGAGACCAACATGGGAAACTGTTTCTGAGGGAACCTCTCAAATAAAGACCTTATGGAGTCAGTGGGACAGATTAGAGATGCACGGGGGTATGTTATATAGAAAATGGGAATGAATTCAAGCTACAACTTATCTTACCTACACAAAAAAGTCAAGAAATTATGATGTACTTTCATGACTCTCCACCAGCAGCTCATTTAGGAGTGGAAAAAACCCTTGGAAAAGTTAAAGAATGCTTTTATTGGCCTGGTATGAAAGATGACATACAGGATTACTGTCGATGCTGTGACAAATGCTTTGCTAGGAAGCCAAAACCTTTCAAAAATCGTGCACCTTTAGGAACATATCTTGTTGGCGAACCAATGGAAAGAATTGCAGTTGACATATTTGGCCCACTCACTCTAACTAAATCAGGAAACCGGTATATTTTGGTCATCGTTGACATGTTTACAAAATGGACAGAAACTGTACCCTTGCCAAACCAAGAATCAGCCACCGTTGCTAAAGCTCTAGTTGACAATTTTATTTGCCGTTTTGGAACACCTTTACAGATACATTCGGATCAGGGCAGACAATTTGAATCTGAAATTTTTTATGAAGTTTGCAACTTTTTAGGCATTGATAAAACAAGAACGACAAGCCTTAGACCGCAGTCTAATGGAGGTGTTGAACGTTTTAATAGAACTCTGGCAGCTATGCTGACCATGTACTGTGAAAAGAATCAGGATACTTGGGATAAGTATTTGCCAACGGTAATGATGGCTTACAGGTCTTTAATCCACAAATCCACATCCAGAACTCCATACTCAATGGTCTTTGGTAGGGAAATAACTATGCCACTTCAAGCCGTTATTGCTAGGCCTCAGGCTCCAAATGAATTACCAGCAGATGCTGAGGATTACATACACCTTCTGAAAAAGAAATTGACAGAGAATCACGAATTAGCACGAAAATGTTTGAAGCAAGCCTCAGTTTATCAAAAGCGACACTATGATCTTAAAGCGAAAAAGAGACCATTTAAAAAGGGTCAGGCTATATGGATGTATGATCCAGCCAGAAAAGTGGGAATTTGCAGTAAACTGACTTCAAAATGGAAAGGCCCGTATATCATAGAAAAACAAATAGATGATACTACTTACCGTGTAAAGAAATCAGCTCGTCAACCATCCGGGATTTACCACATTGATAGACTGGCATTGTACCACGGAAGAAACAAACCGTCATGGGCCGTGCGGTATATGAGAACGAAGTGCTGCACGCATGGAAACAAAAACATGGATGAAAATTGTCAGCTGTCTATTCGCGAGGATATTGTGGAAGGCGCCGAAAACAAGAGATATATCTCGAAGAATGATTCGGGACTGGCCTGATCAACCAGTAGTCGGATCACAAGGACTTGGAACAGATGGAGACCTGTCCAAGTATCATTTTGAGAATAGAAGCTGAATTTTATTGTAGGCATGATGTTGCATAATGTTTTGTTTCCTGTTTGCATGGATTGCAGTTTCAATTATGACGGATGTTGGCCTTCCATATCTAGGAAATTCTAAAATAAAAAAGAATAAAAAATAGAAGTATTAGGATGAAATAGTATTTCGTAAAAAGGGAGCAATGGGAGTACGCATCTCAACAAAGGATTTTACTCAAAAACTCAAAATATTTCTCCTCTGTATTTTCCAGAATGTCATCAGAAGTAAGGGTGAGATGTTACTGGTGCCCTAGTACCTTTTCAACTAACCGAGATATGAAAAACCATGCTGCCTCCAGTGAACATTCCAAGATGCGGGTAATCTGCCCTTGGTGTATTGATGAGGAAAAAACTTACAGGAGGATAAGTGAATTGCAAAAACACATAGACAAGAGGCATCACAATCTGACAGACGACTTGAAGGAGATCAACTTTTTCTCTGAGGCAAATGGATTCTGGATAAGCCTGTACCCGGAGGATTATGCTAAGCTGGTCAAACCTACACCACATGAGAGCCTCGTAGCCATGCGTGCCAGAGCAGCAGTTAGTCAGTGGCTGGAACAGGTCAAACAACCCACTAGGACCAGAGATGAGTGGCAACAAAGTTGGGAAAAGAGAAGAGAAGTGCCATATGTCATCCCTAAGAAGGCTAAGGAACACGGAGAAGGTAAAGACAGAAATGGGAAAGCATACAGCCCCTCAAAGCCAGCCATGGAGATTGTTGACATGAAGCTCAAAACCATCACATTTGATTCCAGGGGGTACTTTGCCTTTCTGTTAGACAGTCAGGAGACCGGAGACATCTGGTACAAAGTGGAAATTTCAACTGAGGTTTTTGGGGACCAGAGAGCCGCAAATGCCCTTACCAGAAGAATGCACACAATAAGATTCGATGGCACTATCCCCACGTCGTTCTCTACAACTACCAGTAATACAAGTGGATTGAAACCTTCTGTCACCAAAGAACTGGGAATACCTGACAAGTACATTAAGAGGATACAGAGACATAGTTTCCTTTACCAGTCAAAAGAAAAGAAAATTGGAAGCCCTGGCAGAGGAACTAGAAATGAGTGAGGAGGAAGTAGAAATCATGGAGGGTGTGATGACAGAACTGAAAGAGAAGGAAAAGGAACATTGGGTGCCAGAGAAACAACTATCAGTCGAGGCAGTGGAAGTCAATGAGGCAGGAGATGCATGTCAGGAAAAAGCGGCAGAGACACAACAGTCAGGAGATGCTCATCAGGACAAAGCTGCTGAGAAACAGAAATCACAACCACTGGCACTGGAAGTTGAGGTACAGGTTGTTACTTCTCCTGTTACAACATCACAGAACGAGGAGCGGAAGGATACTGTAAAGATGAGAGCAGCAGATTTATTAAAGACAGGAGTGATGCCATTACTTCCGCCCGCAAGAAGGGAATGGGAATTGGTTACAACACAAATTAGCCTTGGGGAACCTAAAATTGTAACATGGCCACCAGAGAACTGGAAGGAGTTATCTGCAGAAGACCGTCTGACCGCCTGGCAGTTTGCAGCTATGGCCATGGAATTCAACAGAGGTGTTGCATCTGTAACAAATAAGAGAGAGCTACTTGACAAGTATGCAATATTAGCCCTTCCTGGCACATTGCTAGATTTAACAGCTACAAAGAATGGAGTCAGCCATGTACGTTTAATAAATTTCAATTTACTGAAAGGAATCTATAATGGAACTATGAAGGACGACGAAGCACAAGTTTGGCTAGAAACATTTGAAAATACAAGACAGTTACATAATGATAAATCGATGGAAAACCTTTTGGAGGCTATTAAGGATGTCCCTTTGAGGATCTCTACATCAGAAAGCTTGGGGAGCACATCTATATAGACTGTTATTTGAACTTTTGTGAATCTGACAACATGAAAACTGTTCCATAGATTACTATATTTATTTGCACAGAGGATGGATTAATGAACTTCAGTATTGTTGCAGACATTTTATATGCATGATTATATTTTTGTTACATGTTGTTTATTTTGTACTGAATTCTCCTACATTGTTTATCATTTTTTTTTTTTTTGAATTCAGGAGAATTCAGGACTTAGGGTGGGGAGAGTGTAATATGTAGGGGTTAGTAACGAATTTCATTTTTTTACATTTTGGTCTCATTGTATTACACTCTTTCAAAACTTTTTTTGAATTCAAATCATAAGTAACACATGTCCAAGTATAATTTAATTTTGAGCAAATTGTTAATTTATAGTAACTGTTACCAGTTAAAGTCATTTTTATCTGAATTCTTTTTATTCAAGTTGTCAAAGCGCTAGATTTTAAACTTGGACAAGTCTCACTTCAGATCCATAATTCGTAAATTTTAGGGAATGACACATACCTTCTTGATAATAGCTTGATCATACACGACTTCAGTTACCTATATCTCTTGTTTTATGGGAAATTAATCAGTATTAACTGAGGAATTTACAAAATTCAATCCTTTTCAACTTCACGTAGTCCATTTGCTGTCAACAAACTTCTATCGCGATTCACTTCCGGTTAATAAGAAAGTCTTTTTTTTTTTGTCAATTTGGGGCTATTTCTTTATATGAAAAGTGATATGTACGTAGTCAAAATATTAGTTGGCCTTCCAGAATCGTATTTTTATACTTCACAATGCTTATTTTTACGACTTTATGTGAAAGTTCATTGATCTATATTTTATGCGTATTAATTGTTTACAAAGTCGGTAAATTGGTCGCAAATGTTTTTGTCAGTTTGTGTATTGGGAAGTTGGTGGCCCGGGAAATTTGAATAAACAATTTTTGTAATTTAATTTTGTATGAGTCGGAACTTGGCTGACAGCTTAAATAAGTGTTTTAGGGTTGATATTAAGAGAAATGTTAAATTGTCAGCCAAGTGGTAATTTGTCAGCCACCTGTCAGGCAGCAGGACAAGAGCTGATTGGTCAATGAGGGCTATAAATTCGGCGCCGGTTCAGAAGATGGCAGATCGCAATTCAGTACTCGACCAGTGCAGATAAAACCTGATTATTTGTTTTAAACACAAACAATAGCAGTAAATTTACCACTTGGAAAAATTCACAAGAAATTTTAGGTACTTTCTTTAAATACAACGGAGAGCAAATATTTTTTAGAATCTATTTAAGTAAAACGTCTTATAACCTAGTATAAAAATATTGGAAAGGAATAAGTACAGCAGCCTAAAGCAAAATTGCGTTTATTTACTTCCGCTCTGGAATCTTTTTAAAACATTTGTATACTATATAAGACATAGGAAATTATTTAAGAAATCGTTTTATAATGTTTAACTTGCTATAGTTAATAACATACATGTATATGCGATTTCCCATCACACCGACGCCCCGATTTTACTATTTTACAACATATTTTTGGATATTCTGGAAACTTAAAGGACAAAGCTTGTTTTTAAAGGAAGGCCAACATTCAGAGAGTTCGTAAATGTTTGTTAAAATTTACATACTGTTATATTTGGAATATTTGTAAAGAAAACATGAAGACAATAGATTTTAATAGCTTTTATTTAGTCTTGACTTATAATGCTGATACGCTACATGTATGCTGAATATTGGTAACATGGATAACCATTTCCCACTCGACCGTCTATTACAATATTATTTGATTCTAATGCTGCTGATGAGAGGTCACTCCTTGAAACAAGCGTACAGCATATCAAAATGTTACTGTTCATGATGCAACTTTGGTATTTTTGTATTTTTAAACCATTGGACTAATGCCGCTTCTGGTGGATCAGAGGTCCCCGAGGGTATTAACCAGTCCAATAGTCAAACTTGTCTGACACGAAAATTTGCCTCGCTTTTTATAGAAATTTACTGTCTTTATCAACATTCTAACCCCTTAAAGATACTACGACTTCATTCCGTGTATGGTATTCGGTAGAAAGTCCTTATTACTGTATTTTGGCTTCCTATTTCGGTATTTTTGGTATTGAATACTTCTTTTCTGACTATTACTTTCCATATATTTTTTTTTGCTTAAAGTGTCAATAATTAACACCAAAGAACCATGCACACTATTGATATAAGTACAACTGATCTGCAAAATAAAATCTTCTTGTCTCAATTACTGTACCAGAAATGCTCCGGACAAATGGGGCACCCTATTGGTAAATATTGGACCTAAAATTGACTAGGTTCAACAACTGGTATTTTTTATATTAATCATCAAAAATCTAAATCAAAGTACCATGCACATCTTTAATATATGTACAACTAATTTGCGAAATAAAAACTTCCCGTCTCAAATACTGTAGGAGATTTGCCCCGGACAAAGGGGGTACCCTATCGTTAAAAATTTGATGTAATAATGACTAAGTTCAATAACTGATATTTTTTATATTAATTATCAAAAGTCAAAATCAAAGTACCATGCACAGCTTTGATATATGTTCAACTGATCTGCGAAATAAAAACTTTCTGTCTCAAATACTGTAGGAGATTCGCTCCGGACAAAGGGGTACCCTATTGGTAAATATTTGATCTAAAATGACTAAGTTCAACCGATGATTTTGGCATTAATCATCAAAAATCAAAATCAAAGTAACATGCACAGCTTTGATATATATACAACTGATCTGCGGACAAGTGATGTTTCCATTTGGCAGCCGCCAGCCTGCCATTTTCAACATTTTAATAACCGGATTTTACCGATGGAAAACCCGATTAAAAAGCAAAATAGCACAGAACTTCTATCTATCAAAATGACTTTGATGGTTAGTTTTGTTAAAATCAAACATCAAAAGTTTGCGTTCTTTCCTTAATGTATCACCGCACCAATGTATTTTGCCTGTTTCTTCGACGGGCAAGTACTTTAAAATTAGAAATGAACCTTTACTTGGTAAGGCTTTTTTATATCACAAACAAAATAAGTGCTGCGAGGTGGTTAATGCAAAAAATAAAACATTCAATAGAGTGGTTAACACCTGAATAGGGCAAAGACAAAATAAAACCAAAAATAAGAGATAAAAAGGGGGTAAAAAAGCCCAATATTTCGACATAAGATGTCTTCTTCTGTGGGGAAGTAAAAAATAAATAACACGTTTAAACACGCTAGAAGCAATGTATTAACTAAAATCCAAATGAGATAGGTGTGCAGGGAGCGGAGAAATTTGATAATCCTAGTCGATCTTAAACAAATTCGCAAAAAGCTGATTGAAATGTTGGGGTCGTGAAACAAATAATGGGTAGGGGCAGGAAAGGACAGGAAATCAAACAGAAAGCGAGTTGAGAGGACAAGCATTAAAAAGAAAAATGTGGAAAATTAGACCAGAATTGAAGAAATTGATTTAAAAATATATATATATATATAAATATAGTGATGTGACCAACTAATGTAAAACTATACATTACTGGTACGAAAGATGTTTCATGTTCAAACTTTGAGGTCTAAAGGATATCTCTTAGTTCGAGTTCTTGTCAATGTTTAATGGCTCCGTCAGTTTGCATGAAAACAGTCACCCACATATCCAAGATGCTGTGATTAGCGAGTCGGAAATGTTTTACGAATGGGCAGTCACTGTTTTTTCTAACGGAGCACAGATGTTGCACAAAACGGTCACCCATACGTTTTCACAGCAAATCGCATAGATTACATTCTCGGTAATGCAGGTGAATCCGTTTTGGATGGTCAACACGTTATTGGGTCTAAGTACTTAAGTAGTTTTCCATGTAAAGGGACGGGTATTACATCTGGGCCTATTGAACTTTCTTCTTCCCCTGTAGTCAACTTTTAGAGATAATACTCTTGGATTTAAACGAGCCGCTTGATTAAATGTTGCATCAAACTTTTACCTTCCCGAAATACTGAAATAGGTGTGGATCTAATGATCTCAGCCATTTATGTGTCTGCAAAGACAATGGACTTGAAATTCTTTCAGAGGATGTTCCGGATGGCAACATTATGCAGATGGCAGTCAAGCACCAGAGGAACACGATCATAATTTGTCTTGTTGACTTAAGGCCTCAGTGTATTAGTCATGTTTTTTCGAGAACGGGCCTTTGGTACTGTCTTCTCAAGAAAAACAAGAAGATTTTCTAACACTGGACCTCGAAATCAGTATTATCACTGCATAGGCGACGTCTCAGAAATTGAGACTTCATGGTGGCATTTTTGCAAGACAAGTGATGACAACAATTGTAGTTGAAATAACAACCGGCATCAGTGGGTTTATAAAATACTGATGTACTGATGGCATTGTCCTAAATTTTGCAAGTTATATCGAGAAAAGAAAGCTCCGAATCGCTTGTGGCAAAAGTATATTTGATGGCGGGGTGATAGGAGAATACGACATCAATAAATGATTTTAATTCTTGTTCCGAATTTGTCTTATAAAGTCATCAATATATCGCTTTTAAGGGTCAGGAAAAGGTTCTTGGAACTCGAAGAACATTCTTTCCTCGAGATAACCTACAAACAAACAGGCAAAGCTAGGCCAATTCTTAGTTCCCATGGCAACTCCTCCAGTCTGGGAAAAGAAATCCACTGAAAAGTGTTGAGATTGAGGAGTAGCTCTGTAAGTCTCAATAAAATGTCAGTACTGGAGGAAGGATTGGGTCGCTTGTCTAAAAAAAAACTTGTACTGCTAAAATGTCTTCTTGTTTGGAATACTGGTATAAAAAGCACTAATGTCCAAGGTGAGATCTGAGTGTTTCTGCCAACCAAAGTGATACCTTCCAAATTACTCAGGGCATGATTGATATCTTTGATGAAAAAGGGCAGATTTTCTACTATAGGCATGAAGATTTCATGCAAAAAAACTTGAAATATGTTCTGTTTGGCAACTACAGGCCGGAACGATAGGTCTTCATGGGTTTGAAGGTTTATGAAATTTGGTTACATATAAAAACGTGAAGTACTGGGTTTAAAAACAATCAGACTTTAAGCTTCGAACGGCAAAATTTCATTTTCGATTGCCTCGAAGACAGTACTTTTAACAAGTTTTGATTTTCTTAAGTATTATTTTCGTGCAATTTATTGTAAAATTTAGTGTAAAAAGGTTGTTAATAAACCTCTTCAACATAAGCGTTGACAATTGTTGTCATCCCTTGTCTTGCAAAAATGCCATCCCCAAGTCTCAATTTCTGAGACTTCGTCGACTCTGCAGTGATGATACTGATTTCAGGGTCCAATATGATAAAATGTACTCGTTCTTCTGAAGAAGACAGTAACCATGGCCCATTCTTGACAGGGCTCTGGACTCAGTCTCTAAACAAAACAGGACTAATACACTGAGGCCTAAAGTCAACAAGACAAATGATGATCTTGTTCCTCTATTGCTTGACTACCATCTGCATAATGTTGAAATCCGGAACATCCTCTTAAAGAATTTCATTGTCCTTGCAAAATCAGAAATGGATGAGATCTTTAGATCCACGCCTATTTCAGAAAGGTAAAAGTTTGAGGCAACATTTAGTCGGCAGCTCGTTTAAATCCACGAGTATTAGCTCTAAAGCTGACTGCAGCGGAACAAGAAAATGCTATAGGCTCAGATGTAATATCTGCTCCTTTACATGGGAAACTACTGAAGTACTGGGACCCAATAACGTGTTGACCATCCAAAACGGATTCACCTGCATTACCGAGAAGGTGATCTATGCGATTCAGTGCATTTGCTGTGGAAAACTATATGTTGGTGAAACGTGTCGCCGACTGGGTGACCGTTTTGCGGAATGTCTGTGCACCCTTAGCTACAACAGTGACTTTCGAGTCGGTAACAATTTCCGACTCGCTAATCACAGTATCTCGGATATGCGGGTGACTTTCCTTAGGAAAACCGACGGCGCCATGGAATATAGACATGAACTCGAACTCGAATTGAGAGCTATCCATCTTCTTTGAACTTTCAGACCATGAAGTTTGAACATAAAGGATATTTCGTACCAGTAATGTAGTTTTACATGTGTTTGTCACATCACATTATTTTTATATTTGTTTTTATTATCAATTTCTTCATTTTTGTCCATTTTTCGAAATTTTGATTTTTTAATTCGTGTTCTCTCCACTCACTTTCCACTTAATTTCCTGTCCTTTCCTGCCCCTACCCATTGTTTATTTCAATCACCTTTTTGTGAATGTGTTCAAGATCGGCTAGCATTTTCAGATTTTTCGGCTCCCTGCACACCTATCCCATCTGGATTTTAATTTATTCATTTCTTCTAGCGTGTTTACACGTGTAATTCATTTTTACTTTTCCCTACAAGAAGACATTTTATGTCGGAATATTGGGCTTTTTACCCCTTTTTCATCTTTCAAATTCAGATTTTTTCTTATTTTTGTTTTCCTTTTGACTCTGTCCTATTCAGGTGGTTAACCACTCAATTGACTTTTGTATTTCTCTTTTATATTACTTTTACTTTTGATAGATGCAGTATAGTTCCAATATTAAGGTATCGAATTTGAATATACTTGCTGTGCAAATATGTCATAACGACGGCTGTAGAATACTAAAGAAACAAGGGTTGTGGTTACAAAACTCAAAACTTAATGTCCGTGGACGTGGCAAACACGAGAACACAGAAAAACCAGGATAAAACGCATACATGGTACAACCACAAGGCAAGGGAAAAACTCAACATTCGGAACTAAGGTTCTAAAATGTGAACTCGCATAAAAACCGGGAGGGACATAAAGTACTCCGGAAGGGTACGATAAATAGAAAATACGGTTTTATACCGTAATCTGTTGCATGGAATTCAGAATATATGCAGCGAACATTGTGTACAAAGAATTACCTTTAAAAAGTTTACAACTCCCTGTAAATACTCATTCGATTGTAAATAAGTGATATATGATCATCTATAAGCCTTATATTTTTAGAGTGCTGTGATTTGTTGAAGGGTGGTCACATGATTATGTATATTTCTAACAGTTGTCAATAAAACTTGGAATTGACTTTACGTATTGACTTCGTGCTAAAAATAGATCAGCCAGTTTAACAATCAATTTAAATAAAAGGGATAAAATCCAAACTGACTTGTAATAAAGATGGATAATTAAAATTAAACGGTTAATAATAATGTTTTCTTACATATGATTTGTTATTCTAGTCTATATTCATTTGATCCCACGTAATTTCAGTTAAAAAACTCTCAATTGAACAAAAGCAAACAATACAAAAATAAGGAACACTGTTGGCAAAAACTTAATCTGCTGTTTTTAGGT
>MJUU01010260.1:66572-76952 GCA_002080025.1 Modiolus philippinarum | reverse complement strand
TGCTTCAGGCGAGGGTATTAGATGTCGTTTCCGACTGCTCCCATCTTGTTGTCATAGAATTTTGTGGACGCTAATTCTCCCACAACTTTCATTGGATTTCAACCAAAATTAGTAATATGGATCAGGTGAGCTATACAGGCTCTTGAAAGCCCCTAGTTTGCGTTTACACTGTGGAAAGTGTCAGACATGTGTTTTGTAATTGAATCATCGTGTGTGTATGCTGATTCCGGAAATTTCACAGGTGATTGAATTTATGGCAAGCCATATTTATATTTAATCAACGTAATTCAATTATCCTATAAATTTTATATATTGCTTAGGTATTAACGTGGAAGTACCCAAACTGCACAGTGTACCCATATTGCACCAATCTATATTATCAGATATTAAAAACCATGCAATTTGACAATTTATGACATCTTCAAACAGTTGTATAAATCAAAAACGAAATTCGATAAGGACGGAATTAAGGTAAGGAAGCTGAGCTCGCTTTTTTGGCAGTGCCATTTTCATATTATTTAATAGTCTATTAACTTTTGTGCAACCCAGTCCTGATTTCAAGCTAATCTAGAGGGTGGTACAGGAGGGTACCGTGCACTGGCGTACAAGAAATAAAATGTCACAACATGAAGAACGAGAAATTAGATTGGCTTGCATTATGCCTTTTTTCACTTTGCACGAAACATGGCAAATAATGACCCTCCAACATCAGTCCGGGAAAACTCCGAATTCGGCAATGTTGCTGAATTTGGCAACGTTGCAAAATTCCGCAACTTTGAATTCAAAAAATTTTCTATATAATATTTTTAATTTAACATTGGGGGTCTATGGGCAACTTTTTAATTTTAGATAGATTTTTTTCTCACCAAAGAAAAAGTTGTGTGTTATTCAACAAGAGGGAATTTTAACACCATACCATGCCATTTTTTGTTTTTTGGAAAAAATTTTACAAAAACCTCAAGGTTGCCAAATTCGGCAATCTTCGTTAACATGGAGGGTAATGGGGAAATTTTTTATTTCTTGGTAGATTTTGTTCAACCAAAGTAAAAGATGTTGGAAATCACATTTTAAAACATTTGAAATGCATAAATCCATGCAGCTTCTCTTAAATTGATGCAGATATATGAAAATCTTCAAGGTTGCCGAATTCTGCAACTTTTGCCGAATTCAGCAACGTTGCCGAATTCGGAGTTTTCCCGGACTGACATGGCAACACGTAAAATAAAAAACGGCAAATACATTGCACGAAAATAACCCTGTGCCACCCTCAATCTATTATCTAGGGATGAAAATGTGTACATTGTGTATTAATATAGGAGGAGGAGGAGATGCCCTGGCTTTAGGGTAGTGGGGTTCAGGCCTTAATACTTCTCTACCCCTGCTATGTTTTGTTATGTTTATCTGTTGATTCCACCATGTTTATCTGTTGATTCCACCCTCTGTTCCTTTATATCCCTCCACTATTTGGAGAAAATGCAGTAATTCTGTATTGTTTAGTGTCAGGTGCACCACCATACGGTGTAAGTTCAGGTGAGACTACAATCACACCTCAACCTGGTACAGTACAGCCAGAGACTTACCATGATAAATCACTGTGATAGACATATCACTTTAAATTTTTAAATGAATATATCTTTTTTCCTGATTGATCTATCATTATAATTTCTTTTGCATATCAACACATGATCAAGTGGTAGAATGCATCACTCTAAATGTAAAAGAAAGCATGCTGATAGATCAAACAGGAAATAAAATGTGCACATTTCACTAAGCAGGGTGTTATGTCTATCACAGTGATTTATCATGGTAAGTCTCTGGCTGTGCTGAACTTCGGAAATTTCTATGAGATAATAATATTTACAGGGACTATGTACATGATATGACTCCAACAGACTACTGCAAATCATCTCAGAACACAATGAAGTTTGATTTACATACACTTTTATAGATAATTCCGGACATACAGGATATAAATTTTTTGAGGAGGTGAAACATTCGGAAATCAGAAGTGATCGTATGGAAAAGAACCGATCTTTTTACAAAATCTAATTCTCTCAATGCACATATTTGAAATTAATTATGGTAAATTTTTCATAAGATTTTAAGCACATAACATCCATCATATAAATTTCTAGATTGAAAATGAATCAAATAATAACATCGGAAGTTGGTCGATTTTCCATACACTAGACGAAAAATCCCGAATCTAACACCGCCTGGGTAACTTCCAGTTCCAGTTTGATTTGTTTACATTTTATCTGCTCTGTGATTGACATCATCGCGAAATTATCTATACTGATTTGAACAGAACTAATCTCTTCTAGTGGAAACAGATAACAGATTCAATGTCCATTTGTAATTTATTGCTCGGAAAATGGTACTTTGAATGTAGTCAATAATAACTTGTAACAAAATATGATTGTCTGTAATAATTTCACTTAACAACTATGCATCTAATTCACTTGACAGCTTATGCTTAATGATATCCAAAAAATTTTGTCTGGTTGTAATGGTTCACATTTTAATATGAAGTGCTCGGTGTCTTCTTCATCTTTGTAACACAGCTTGCAGGTTGGACTTGTTCTTCCTGTGCGATCAAACTTTGCTTTATCTTTTTTAAAGTGTAAGTACCACAGAGCAGAGGCCATTGTTGTTTAATGAGGCTCGGTATTACAATTGTTCTATACATTGTGAACTGTTCCTGGACAGAAATTGCTTGTTAATAAATATCGAAGGGAAGACTTTGTTGATGCTTCTTCCACAATTTTTGGGGTCCAGAATGAAGATACTGCTTTCTGAACTTGGTTTTTCCATTCGTTTTTATGAGGTGGCACATTAACACGTCTTGCGGTGATTGCAAGCAAAACATTTCACATAGATCAACTATGGTAACAAACCAGCTGCTTGAAGACTTTGACTTAAACGTTAATTGTCTAATTGCTATATCCCGCTCAACAGATCCATAGTTTCTTAATTATGTTTCCAAATAGGGTTAGGTTGCGCTGGTGTAGCTCAGATTCAATTGGCAGTAGGCCAAATAATATATGCACTGCTTAAGTTGCAGTCCACTCAGGAAGATGTTGGAGCTGTTTAATCAGTCTTGAAAAATATGATGACAGTTGTCTAAGATCAGAGCTGGACAATCTCACTACATCAAGACCATAATGGAGTCTAGGATGACATAGATTTTTACAATATGAATTGATGTTTTCGGATTGAGTCCATTCAGTCCATGCAAACCCACACCCATGAGGACATAAACTGTTTTTCTTGCTGTTTGGATTCTAGATGGAACAAGTTCACCAGTACCAAATTTAGAATAATTGTCATGTTCAATACCCAAATGTTTAGCACTTGAGGTAGTTTGTACTTTGTCACCATTCAAGTACCATGTGATTTCATTCTTATGCCACCATACTGTAGTATACAAGACTTATCAGGCCTTATCATGCTTATGGTATTTACTATGTTGGTTGAAAAATATTATTTGATGCTTCATTTCCAGTCTTGTAAAATACATTCGAAATTTGGTTGACATTTGGTCCAGCAGTCTTTTATGGCTTATCGGCCTGACCAAAAGGTCATCGAGATGAAGAACAACAATAAAAGCGTTGTTCCATTGCTTATTATAACCATGTATTTGTAGAGACTTTGTCTCATTTGCATTTACTCCATATCCCTTTATTGTTAATTTTAGACTGGAGTTTGTCTCTCCTGCAGTGTGGAGTCTGTAAAAAGATTCCCTGTGAGAGAGATGTATGCTCTATATACATTTCAGTTGTGGTGTACTTGTTCTTGAGAGAATCTCTCATATGGATACGCTATCAGACTTTCATATTTTGGCCTTTTTAAATTTTTGTAATTTAAAATTGTTATTCTGACCACCTGTTTATTGTGCCCACATCTCTTGATTTTATTATGCCAAGTTTTCTTACAATTGGCTTGTTGAGTGCCCTATGGTTGTTTGAATGTTGTGATCGTTTTTTCGTCGGGCAGTGGATGACAGTGATTGTAAGAATACTTTGCCAGTTTAGTTTATGCTTGTTGACGATCCCGCATCCATGGATCATTAGGTTAAAAAGCATGGATGTAGCGTTGCTCGACAATTAGCAATGAATTCCGCTCAAACCGGTGCTAGGGGCCATCTTGAACTTGCTATGAGGTATGAGTAAAGCTCATTGTTGAAGGCCTCATGGTGACTTCAAGATGAAGAACAACAATAAAAGCGTTGTTCCATTGCTGATTATAACCATGTATTTGTAGAGACTTTGTCTCATTTGCATTTACTCCATATCCCTTCATTGTTAATCGAACCAAAAGTTACCACACCTTTCCTATATTCCTATAATTGGAGATTTCCAGAAAATATCATTTTTTTTTCCGAATTCCGTTTATCAATAATATGAAAATAGGTGTGACTTATGAGGGGGCATAGCAGAAATATACTACAATGATGAACCAAGTCCTAAACAGTAAAAGAAGGCTTTATTACACCAGCAAAAAAAGGAAAAATAAGTTTTGTGATTCAAAGGCCCATACCCCGTCAAAAATGTGGATTTGAACCAAGCTTGAAAGACGAAATTCATCTGTAATTCGATGAGGTAGACTCACACTTGGAAAAACAGGTGCTGCCGAAAAACTAATATCATCATAATTAACTTGGACAAAATATATGTCACAAATGAAATTTGATGCATCATTTCTGGTCTATGTCAAAACAGGTCACCATATTTTACATGTATATCTATAGTAAAATATAAGGTAAAATATTTTGGTATTTTTACCCGATTTCATCCACTTTGCGGGCCAGGTTATTTTTTTCCCATATACACATTACTATGGACAGGATCATGACCAGATAATTTTTTCAACCCAGATGCTGGTCAGATAATTTTTTGTGCAAATATTGGAGCTAGAATTTTTTCTAAAAAATACCACCGCCTCCCCCTTCCGGCCCTTCCCCCAACTTTCTCCCGGTGCTTGCTATGTGCGCTTAATCCTACATATAACAGAAGTTGAAAGAAAAATAGAAACACAGTATACAGAATATGATGATCAAATTTTTACATTTCTCAGTATTTATTGAGGGGCTACGCCTCATCCCCCAATTCCCCCCTCCCCCACTAAGCTTCTCATTTTATCGTGGGTTCTATTATATTGTAGTATTCACGTTTTTATTTCAACAAAATTTTTAAGAATGACGTCACCATTTCTATGTAGCTATTAGAACAGTCTGAGTAAAACTTTGATGGCTTAAATGCCCAAGGTACCAATCAAAATAGTACAATCTAGAGAGGTGTTAGAGCAAGGACCTAAGAGGCCGATAAATTATCACAAGCTAGAGAGGTGTTTGAGCTACATGTATCAAGGTAAAACTATGTTACAACTTTAACAAAGGGACCAGAAAAAGGGTTCGTTTTGCTTGTTGAAGACTCCGCATCCATGACAAGGGGGATACGTGGATGTGCCATTGTTCAACATTTTGCAAGTGAATTCCGCTCAAACCGATGCTAGGGGCCGTCTTGAACTTACTATGAGGTAGGAGTGTTTGCTCTATGTTGAAGGCCTCATGTTGACTTCAAGATTAAGAACTTGCATATACTGTACTTTTATGTGTCTCAGTGGTATTATTCCACCATTTCCGTCTAATCCTTGTTCATTTCCATTTCATATATTAAGAAATTTGACAACTTAGCTATTTAAAATGTAAAAAAGGTTGCAAAGTATTTAAAAATTTTTACTCCATATGGCTTTTTACAACATTTTCATTACAAAAAGGTGAACTAAAACACATCTGTGTTAAATTTGTTGCTGGATTTCAATTGTGACCTCTAATTTTTTATTTCTTTTATGTAATTAATATAATAATTGCAAAATATGAATTAGATCTATAATATTAAAATTATCTCCTCAAATATGAAAAAGAAAGAAATGGGGTAAATGTAGAGGAGACAACATCCCATCTCCAGGTTAAAACTACGCAAAACAAAGCATAGTCATTTTCCCTATCATTTCTATATAAAATCCATCAATTTTTAATCTCATTTTTTGCACTTAAATGCACGGTGACCCCCTAAAGTTTATTTTATATTCTGAACAATAATAAAATAATGCTTCTACACAGAAAATTTCACAAAATAGGAAATTAACACCCTGCAGACACCTTAACAATTCAATAATACATGTTTTAAAAAAGGTATTTATGCAGAAGCATAATTTCAAACTTAGGATCATAAAAATTTGCTGGAAGTTAAAAAGAGGCAATATTAAATTTTAAGACAACTCATGTTTTGTCCTTAAAAATCCTCAAATAAAGTACAAATATGGTGTGCACCACTACGGTCTATCAAAGCTTTCATTGGTAATACACCTAACAAAAAAGAAATTGTTGAACTCTAGGGATCATCTACCCTTGTGTTTCAGGGATTAAAATGTATACATTTTCATCAAATTGTATACATTTGTCATACTTTTTCACTTGAAAATTGAATTTAATAACGGTTAAACACCAAAGATGTATGTGAAATTATGTAGTGTACATAGTGAAAGAAGATGGCTGTTTTAACTTTCAAAGCTCTTTTGCCTATTGGTATAAATGATTTATTGTACAGAGACATACAAAAAGTATTCAGTCACCAAGTTTTTTTACTATTTATATAAAACGACATTTTTTAAAAATTATTTTGAAGCCATTTCTTATCCGATTTTGATCTAGTTTTTACTGTTAATTAGATAATTTCACACAGTTTTAAAGGATAATTTTGAATTAATTTTATAACTTGTAGTTTTGAAGTTTCAATTATTTAAACAGAAAGTAAAATTTTTGTTGTGGAAAATCCTTATATGGGCAAGTAAATTTTTACTTTGTGTTTAAATCATTCGTTCTCTAAAATGTCAAATAAGAAAATTATACCCAAATAAACAATGAAAATTGATTAATTTCTCTATTTTATGGTGCAAATTTTATCAAAATCGGATAAGAAATGGCTTCATAATAATTTTTTGAAAAAAAATGTGGTTTTACATAGAATATATAGTGAAAAATGAAAGTGACCAAATACTTTTTGTACATCTCTGTATATGTTATGCTGAAATAAATAACAGATAATGGTACAAATAATAGAGTATCTGAGTAAATTGTCTTAATTATAACTTTTGAAAAAACAAATTTTGAAAAAAATGGAGGTATTGTTCATTTTCATACAGCTACAGTTTATAATTTTATAATACTTCATTGTATTTGTGTCAATATTGACATTGAGATTCAATAGCTGTAGTAAATTCCAGTAAATTTAAATTTCATTAAAAATCTATATGATGAAATTTTATTAAATGGCTTGGTTGCTACACTTAACATAACTACTTAAGCAAGAGAATAAATGTATTTAAAGTACTGTAGTATTCAGTAACTTATATTGACTTAAATCCTGACAAAAATGACTAAAAGTTTCGATTTTTAACCATATTAAATATTTCAAGAGAAATGTAATAATCTATACCGCACTTTAAAATCTGTTTATGAATTCTTCAGGTAGGTAAAACTTTGTACCAATAAATTAATTTTTTTTTATTTTAGTTTGATTTGAATATTAAAACTTCTGCAAATAAAGTCATTAATGAGATTTACTTCTCAAATTAAAGAGCTCATTTTATCTTCATTAGTGAAGACTGCATTGTTATTTTTAATGTGTTTTTGATACCGTATTCCTTTCATCAGAAGCAAAGTTGGTGATTTATTTTTTTTGAAATTGGGGATTCTATTTGAAATTTTTTAATGCTTTTTATGGAAAAAAAGATCATGTTTTATGAAACAGCATTCAGATACTGGGTTGATGCTAGGGGATATCTCAGACTTTCGTCTATCTATCCATCCATACATCCATTCATTTGTTTTTCTGTCAATCTGTCCATTCATCCATCTGTCTTTTTGTTTGTCTGTGGGTCCATCCATTTCAGAAGGTTTCCAAACTGATAATCTGTGACCTAGGAACACAAACAATAAAGTCTTCTAACATGGAATATACATTGTTTACCATACACTTGGGGTTAAGTTCAAGTTGAATTAGAGTTATGTCCCTTGAAACATGAATTTTGCAAATTTTTGAATAACTTTTAAACAAATTGCATACAGTGTAACTTTGGTTTATGTGTTAGAATGCTTTTGGATTTTTGTCCATTAAATTAAATGTGGCTGGTAAATGAATATGTACAAAACAAATTCTTTTAGCAAATGCCTTTATTTGAACGTAGGGTATTGGATCATAAAGATTGAAAAATTGATTTGTTTTAGAGAAATGAGAAAAATTTCCAAAGCAAGACCTGAATTTATCAAAGTACTGAAAACACTCAGTACCAGGCCATTGAAATGAAAAAGGAGCAGAAGAAATTTTTTATTTTGAGTTTTCCAGTTTGATATGGATTAGGCTGCATGATAGAGACCAATAACTGAACTTTTAAACTTAAATTTTTTGAGGTTGGACTCTAATAAGAAACCAATTACTGACAAAGTCAAAAGTTAAACAGTAGAATTTCTATGGCTAGAACTGCAATAACTCAAACACCATGGATGCATTGAACCCTTTTTGTGGTCCCTTTGTTCAAGTTTAAACTTAGTTGGACCTTGATATCCGGAACACCCCTTTGTCTCGAATTGTTATCATCAGTGCATCAAAGTTCAACTGTAAGTATATTAAACACAGCTATACTACATTTAATTTTCATAAATAGCTGTTAATATTGACAATATCTGAGTTCTGTAAGTATATTAAACACAGCTATACTACATTTAATTTGCATAAATAGCTGTTAATATTGACAAAATCTGAGTTCTAAAATGTTCATATGATAATTATGATAACCACTTTTTGGAATAATTTAGTTTGCAGATAACCACATGCACTATTCATAATTAAGAGAAGGTAAAGGGAACAAGCACATCATATTATCATTATTTTTTTTATGTTATTCAAATTGACAGAAGAAAAGTCATCTTAATATGATCTTAATATCTGTTGTTAATTTTATTTTGCCAGATGGATCAGGTCAAGCTGGAGAAAACTATGTCGAGTGATCGGGTAACATTCACTCAAGAGAAGACAATTCTGAAGGATATTGCCAATGAAACAAAAGAAAAACCAGGATATGGAAATCTTACAGAGGAAGAACTAATGGAAAAAGTAGAGACAATTTTATTGGAGAGAATAAAAAATGGTGACAAAAAGGCTTACTTCCAACTTGGATTATTTTATTTTGAACAGGTAAAAAAATTGTAAATATCATTAGCACCCTTGTCTTGTAGCTTTGGTATGGTATAAACGATGAATTCTTTTGTTCCTATGTTTTTATGTATAACATGATGTTTGTTTCATTTATAACTCACTGTATATCAGTGAGATGTATGTGACTTTTGAAAATTCATTACAACTGTAATGAACAGTATTGATTTTATTACAATAATAATTGCTTTAAAGGGCATCTCATCTATTGTTCTACAATGATATAATGGCCTCATGGTATCATTCTTGGTAGACAGTGTAATACAGTTCAATTCCTGCTTCTTATTGATGGAATTTTAGAAGGTAATGTCGGTAGATGTCCTTGGTACTGGATTTGGCTTCCCATTTTGATATTTTTGAAAATGAGTACTTCTTTCTGGACAACTTTTGGACGATGGCTTTCCAAATGCTGCTGATCAGAGGCTACTCCTTGAAACAAGTGTACAGCATAACTTAATTAACAGCATTTATGCAACTTCAGTATTTTTTTGTATCAAGAATTTCTGATTATGATAACAAATAGAAAATATTTGAGGCTACTGTGGATTATTTCTCAATTTTTTCCTTATATGGTTGACTATTTTTATATTTGCTGAATTTTTAGAAGTTGTATTTTTTTTTTTTTTTTTTTTTTGTATGGCATGGTGAGTACATGTTAGGCACGACCAACAAGAGATTTACTTCCATTTATTTTTTATACTTCTTTCTGAGTTTTCTGTGATAATATTTCAGGACATGTTTGAGAAAGCCAGGACATATTTTGAGAGGTCCAAAGATTTTGATTATCAGTCACTGTACATGTTGGCGTGTATGCTGTATGACGGTATTGGTGGAGTTACTGATGAGGTAACATTTTTTTCCTATGAATTATGAGATTTTTTTTAGATCTTATTCTATAGATAAACATTATGATATGTTTCTGTTAATGGCCATTGAGTTCTTTGTCTTATTAAGAAAATTAACAGCATTTTCCCCATGCTCCATGTGAAAAAAAAAAAACGGATGTAAAATATTCTGATCTTTGATCTGCTCTAATATTATAAGAACAACATACATGTTGCACAGATAGTTGCATGCTGTCCTCCGACTGTGTGATTACTATTCC
>MJUU01010260.1:34402-55830 GCA_002080025.1 Modiolus philippinarum | reverse complement strand
TGGAGTATTACATGACAGATTTCTATTAATGGTAGGACAGTGATATTTTGTATTTGGGTTGGTTTGGAGTATTACATGACAGATTTCTATTAATGGTAGGACAGTGATATTTTGTATTTGGGTTGGTTTGGAGTATTACATGACAGATTTCTATTAATGGTAGGACAGTGATATTTTGTATTTGGGTTGGTATGGAGTATTACATGACAGATTTCTATATTACTTATGTCTATGAACTCAATTTCATGGTCTTGTGAGCATGTTTGGTTTGGGGGATGGGGGTATATATTTGTATTTTTCCAGTTTACATCATTACCACACATTAGTTTTTGACTGATATCATGTAAATAAATGTTTATTATTTAAGGTATCTCTTGCAAGCTGCTGATGATGGAAATCCAAAGGCCAGTATAGTGGCACAGACGGCATTAGGGATGTTTTACTCTAGACCAGATACTAAGGATCTCAAAAAGGCATTCTTCTGGCACTCGGAGGCCTGTGGAAATGGCAGCTTAGAATCTCAAGGTAATGTGTTTCGAAATGAATGAATAAAGTAAAATAAATGAGGGGAACCAACTGGTTGGAAGACTCCCGGGAAGTGGATACCTAGGCAGTCAAGTGATTGGTGTCCACTGTTGAAAGAAACAACTAACTATACTCTTCATATACTTCATTCCCTCCATTAAATTTTATTGTAATTTATCATATTTTGTTTTATCCTTAATTGCAGAAATTGAATGAACTTTATACAATAATTACGCCAAAGGTTATTGAACATATTTCTGGTCTGTATCTTTAAACAATTATGTCTATTGTGATGCTATTTTTGTATTCTTAGTAAATCTTTTTTCAATTTATGTATCCTGATGACAGCACCGTGAACGTCCAAACATGTTGATGAACCATTAAAAGTTTTACAAGTGTTGTTGTTAATCTATCTACACATAAATAAATTTAATATACATATAAATCTGAATCACTGATAAACTACATTCCAAGATAATAAATAACAAATTTCATAAATTTATGTTAAATCAAGTTTTTCACAATACCGAGATCTTAAAGCAGGTACAATCTTTTTTGTTCTTTTACATTGTCAGACTGCTTATTACAGTCACTTTTTTCTGAATCCCCTGAGTGACCATTATAGACTGGGTTGACTGTACCTTAATTAACTAGGTCACCAAATTTAGTAAAAAATCCACTTTTAAATAACAGTTTCCTGTGTATATGTAATTGTTAATCCTTTCCTAGTGTATATCTTCTGCTTATAAAGAAAAAGACACTTGTGCTCTTTAGATAATTCCATATAGCTATTCTGTTGAGGATTAGATACCCCAAGGGTAGATACATGTATGTATTCTGGAAAGAATATTTGTAGCAGAATAAATATACTACTACATATATTTGTATTACAGGTTGTTTAGGTATTATGTATGAATTTGGTATTGGTGTAAAAGAAGATCCAGATGCATCCTATGTTTGTTTAAAAGAAGCTGCAGATCGTGGGAATGTTTATGCCATGGCTAATCTAGCTAGTTACTACTACAAGAAAAGACTCTTCACCAAAGCAGCAGATTTAGCTTCAAAGTATGATCATTATCTTTGAATATATCTGTCTTGAATTGCACTTATTATTATACAATTATTGACTGGTTCGAGGACAACAGCTCGTGCAACAGTTCAGTCTTCAGGTCTAACAAAATAGCTGTTGTCAGAGAAACCAGTCTATAACTGTTTTGCTATACCTCCATGGGAACAGCTGACATCATGCGTAATCATGTGACGTTGTTATCCAATGGAATGAAGGACGGTGGGCAAGAGTTCATCAGCGGGCAACAGTTCAAAAACTGTTGACGGGCAACAGTCTTTTCCGACACAAATTGATAAAAAATAGACCAAATGTTCATTATTTTATGTAATATGGCTATATAGAAAAAATATATAAAGAGGTATAACAAGATATAATGTTGATCCCGACATCATACTCTTATTAAAAAACACTAGTAAATTTTCTTGAAACTATTCAGAATTTTTATACAACTGCAAAATTTTTGCACTATATAATGGTATGGTGCTGTCGTCTCGTAGTTGTCGTTGTCTGTAGACACTTTTGTTTTTAGTCAATAACTTAAGTTCCAGTTGACATTTTAACACAATGTTCCTTGGCACAAAAGGAAGGCTTGGTTATTTTTTGTCATTGTGACCCATCCGTTTTTAGCTCACCTGGCTAATGCCAAGGTGAGCTTTTGCCATCACTTTGCGTCCATCGTCCGTCCGTCCGTCCGGCGTAAACTTTTCATTCAAAGATCTTCTCCTCTGAAACTACTGGGCCAAATGGAACCAAACTTGGCCACAATAGTCCTTGGGTGGTCCCCTACAAAAAAGGTGTTTTTCAGGTCCGTGCAATATCCAAGATGGCCGCCAGCGGGAAACATAGTCTAACATTGGACCCTATGGGAAAACACATTCAAAGATCTTCTTCTCTGAAACTATTAAGCCAATTGACACCAGATTTGGCCAAAATAGTCCTTTGATGGTCTCACAAAAAAGGTGTTTTTCAGGTCTGTGCTATATCCAAGATGGCCGCCAGGGGGAAACATAGTTTTAACATTGGACCGTATGGGAAAACACATTCAAAGATCTTCTTCTCTGAAACTACTGAGCCAATTGGAACCAAACTTGGCCACAATAGTCCTTAGATGGTCTCTTACAAAACAGTTGTTTTTCATGTCTGTGCGATATCCAAGATGGCCGCCAGCGGGAAACATAGTTTTAACATTGGACCCTATGGGAAAACACATTCAAAGATTTTCTCCTATGAAACTACTGAGCCAATTAGCACCAAACTTGGCAACAATAGTCCTTTGGTGGTCCCTTACAAAAAAGGTGTTTTTCAGGTCTGTGCAATATCCAAGATGGCCGCCAGCGGGAAACATAGTTTTAACATTGGACCGTATGGGAAAACACATTCAAAGATCTTCTTCTCTGAAACTACTGAGCCAATTGGCACCAAACTTGGCCACAATAGTCCTTTGGTGGGCCCTTATTAAAAATGTGTTTTTCCAGTCTGTGCGATATCCAAGATGGCCGCCAGTGGGAAACATAGTTTTAACATTGGACCTATGGGAAAACACAATCAAAGATCTCCTTCTCTGAAACTACTGAGCCAATTGGCACCAAACTTGGCCACAATAGTCTTTATGTGGACTCCTGAAAAGAATTTTTTTTTTCAGGTTCCCACTTTATCCAAGATGGCTGCCAGCAGGGAACATCGTTTAACATTGGACCAGTTTAACATTGTACCCCATCATAAGGAACACTTACAGCGGTCTTCTCCCCTTAAACTGATTGGGCATATTAGAACTATAGTTTAATTATATACATGTATATTGGCTCTTTAACATAAAATGTCTATGTTAATCAAGGACCAGGTGAGCGATACAGGCTCTTGAGAGCCTCTTGTTTAAAAAAAGGATTAAATTTGATGTTTTCACAGATTTGACCGTAGAATTTTTATTATTTATCAGATTTTGATGGTTTCATTTCAGTATACTCCTGAGGAAATTTCCAATCTGTAGCATGTCAACAGATTTCACGTTGCACGTACCGTTCATGAGATAAAATGGCCCAAAAGTGGTGAATCACAAATTATTTATTTTTGAATTTTAGTCCAATTTTGATGAAGTTTTTTTTTCAATGGATACCTCATGAAAAATTAACATGGCACTAAACTATTAGATTTTGATAACTTGTTTCCTTTCAGAGCTATGAGGGACCAAACGGGGCCAAAGTAGCAAATGTGCAGACTATGTAAAAAAAATTTTTTTCATCAGATTTTGATGGGATTTTTTACTTTACATTCCTCTTATCCTAAGTATCAGTAGTATGCCAACAGATTATCTCTTTTTGTTTCCAAGCTGTAAGGGGTCAAAGTGGTCAAAATTGCAATTTCACTTATATGTAAAAAGGATTTTTATGGGATTTTTTCTTCTGGCATTCCTCTTGTTGTAAGCTTTCAGAGCTATAATGTCAACAGATTTTTCGTAGGCCTTAAGATTTCTGAGCTTTAGGGGTTAAAGGGGCAAAAATGGCAATCTTCCTAAATATGCAAAATCTCTATTTCCCATTGGATTTCAATGGGTTTTTTTTCTTTGAAATCTCTTGATGTAAGCTGTCAGATTTAGCTTATCTCGTACAATTTTTGAGCTTTCAGGGATCAAAAGAGCTAATTTCTATGTTCCTTAGTTTGTATCCAGCTAATTACTGTGTCAATCTCCCAATTGTGTCCATCTAGTTAATGTATCAAGTTCTTTACTGTGTCTACATTCTTTTAATTTTACACTTGTTCAAATTTCAGTGGTTGACATGCTGCACTCCTCTTAGCCTTTATTTTAAAGTTAGGTAGAGTTTGTATCCCACAATCATTGTCCATGGTCGAGCGCTTGTAGACAGTACACATCTATTATAAAAACATCATTAAATACACATTCATTCCATTAAACAGGCTATAACCACACAACAACAACAACATCATATCCACCAAGCTCAAAGCTGTATCATAACATTCAGAAAACAATAGTACTACATCATAAACAGTTACTTATATAAATTACTGGAAATAAAGCAATGTCAAAATGTACAAAAAAGGAAAATTAAGCTATTGTTTTTCTTTTTGTCATATTCACAACATTTTTATTAAACTGAATCATATAACTATCATATTTTTTTTTACATTTCAACGTATCACTATCAGCGCATAATAAACTTGTATTCATCAAGGATCATATTGACTTATATTTTCAGAGTGGCCGACTTTCATGATGTACCTTTACTTGCCAAAGAAACAGGTTGTTTGCCAACTTTTATATCAAAAGGTATTGGTATGGCATGTTTTTTCTATGCTCGATGTTTAGCAACAGGACAGGGTGTGAAAAGAGATGAGGAAAAGGCAAAAACTTATTATAAAAAGGTACATAATGCTTTATTTGTCAAAATTTGAGACAGATTTTATTAATTGATCAATTTTTGTACACAAATTTGGCGCATGACATTGACTTTGAAATGAAAAAGGATAAAAAACCTTGACTTTGAAGCTCTGCCTACAACCTATACAATTAGAATGAGTCTCGTGTAATATATCATTTTGAAGCATTTTATCTAAGGAATCCAATATGGGATTCAATACTTAGTTTTCACACAAATTGCAGCTAATAAAAATATGAAATATTTAGATTCTTGGTGGCATGTGCTGCCCCACTGTGGCCAATCCTTTTTTACACAGTATTTATTCAAATATGACACTTGTTCCCATAATTATATGCTATCAGCTTTCATTTAAGGCTTTTAATGATGTCCTGACCATTAGAATATCCTATTTATGATTTGATACACTCTGTTTTCAAATTTATGTTCTTAAGGAACTTTTTAGTGAGGGACAAATGTCCCAGAAGTGGTGAGTGAGACCCTGGACTTCAAAGTGCTCTGACAGTGATTAGTACCTTTTACAATAAAAGCACTGAAGAACACATTGGATACATTAGATAAATGTCAGTGAAAAAACTGTCGAAATCAGAAGATACCAAAAAGTCCATCTGTTTGTGTGTTCATTTAAATAAACAGTGAAAGGATATGGAGTAAATGCTTACGAGACAAAATCTCTACAAATACATGGTAGAACCAAGCATATTTAATTAACACACTTTTGATGTCAGCTGTCGAACAATGCAGTGGGTTAAACTCGTTTTTGAACAAGTTCCAAAACTTGTTTTATTCTTCTGTGTTGTCTGGCACTTGTTACATTATTATTAGGGATGTCGACCAGTACCCGAGTATCAACGAGCATGGATTAGTTAAATTGGTACTCAAGTACTAGGTTTTCTATCTAAATGTTTTGAATATCAGTATTTCAACTCCTCAGATTGACCATAACTGTGATTAGTTTGTAAAATGCAGTAAATCCAAGTTTCTGTTTTATATTTAAACTGCCAAAATGTCATTATTGAAATAGAAATACATGTATGCTTTTTGGTAATATTTTAAATATGATGAAAAAACTGTTGAATGTAAACTTTAGTGGAACTAAGTCTTAGTTACATAATTCCTACGATCTCAGGAGTGGCCTCTTATGTTTTACATGCCAGTTATTCCATTTAATTATATCTAATTGTTTTTTAATGAAAGGATATGGAGAAAATAAACATGACACCATAACACATATTTATCTCCAACTGCAATCATTTTAATAAGCTATATGGCAATTTCGGAAATTAATTCCTCATCAGCAGCACTAGAACCCAAACATAGGAAATCCGCAATTCCAAAAAATATTTAAAATACATAAAACCAAACGAAATCCGAATAATCAGTATTATCAAATATAACGAAGGACAAAACTACGCTGGAGGGAGTTAATCCTTCGGGTTTAGAATTTACATAAATTTAAATAATAGTTATTTAACAAAGTGTACACACCATATATTATCTCATGTACAAGTACACCATATCTAAGAAAAGTAAAGAGCATAAATCTCTAACACGGGGAATTGTTTTACCAACTTCACACTGCACTAAAAGACAAAATCTTACGAAAGGATCTGGAGTAAATGAACACGAGACTATAACACATATGTTAACTCCAACTGCAATCATTTTAATGAGCTGTATGGCCATTTCAGAAATTAATTCCTCATCAGCAGCACTAGAACCCAAACATAGGAAATCTGCAATTCCAAAAAATATTTAAAATACATAAAACCAAACAAAATCCAAATAATCAGTATAAATATCAAATATAGCGAAGGACAAAACTATGATGGAGGGAGTTAAACTTTGGGTTTTAGAATTTACATAAATCTAAAAGTAGTAGTTTAACAAAGTGTATGCATGAGATATTATCTCATGTACAAGTACACCATATCTAAGAAAAATAAAGAGCATACATCTCTACCACGGGGAATTGTTTTACCAACTCCACACTGCATTAAAAGACAAACTCCTGTATTAAATATTTTACAAAAAGATATGGAGCAATTGAACATGAGACCATATCACATATGTTAACTCCAACTGCAATCATTTTAATGAGCTGTATGGCCATTTCGGAAATTAATTCCTCATCAGCAGCACTAAAACCCAAACATAGGAAATCCGTAATTCCAAAAAATATTTAAGGCAGATTTCCCGGATGATTAACATATAAATAACAAAAATACCGAAGTTACTGTTAATTTATATTCTGCATATGCGCATTTCGACAACTTATGTCTCATCACTCTCATCACATATTTTATTTGCAATTCTTCAATGAACATACCAATATTCCTCTAGTAACACCTATAAAACTCCTTCTAAACTCCTGTCTTTTGTCTTCTCACCAAGCAATCAAGCTTCTATAGCATTTTATTGTATACCAATTTGTACTGCCCGAGGGGTTTACCTTGATACTCCAGTGGTGACAATATAATGTTTATGCAAAACAGGGTCAAGCTGTGTTCAGGACCCCATAACGCATAGTACAGACCAATTTTCTAAAGCTTAGTTGATTTTTTTAAGTGTCATACCCAAGCATTCAAAGTGAATATTTACATATAATTAGTGCAATGTAAATCTTTGTAAATCTAATGAGCTCTGTATACTTTTATCATCAACTTTCTAACTGTATTTTCAGGCTTATCTATATGACCCAGATTGTTGTGCAAGGCTACAGAATATTACTCAACATGGTGTTATATAGATTTTGTGTAAAAATGTGACAGCATGGTCTAATAACTGTGAACTAGTGTGAGAATGTATGTTATGTACTAAAAGAAGAGATTTTCATGAAAAAATTTGACATCTCTTATAATAATCAGGTCATCCAGGTTTTAAACTGAGATTGAAGAGTGTTGAAGTATATGAAATGTAATTGACCATTTTATACTATAAACTTGAGTTCTTTGTTACTTGTTTTAGATTGTTTTTATGTTTTTGGGCTGATTTTTTTATTACTGTATTTATTTATTTTATTTTTGATATAAATGACTTTTATATGAAAGAATTTTGAATTTGTAATATTTGATGATTCACTGCTAAAAGGAATACAAAAGTGAATTCATATGAACATATAGTTAAATCATCATTGCTGTTATTTTTGCAATGTGTTGTTAAACTGTTGTTAAGCCCCAAAATCTATCTGATTGTGTGTATGAATATTAATTTAAGTTATGTTCCATGGGGATGCAAAAGTTATCAACATTTAAATTTGATCCACAAGTTTCTAACTCTTAGAATATCTCAACACTTGACAATATTGAAAAGTGAGACAAGTGTAAAACTTGGTACTTTTGATAACATGACAAAAAGTGTAGAGCATATCACCTTTTATATAGAATACAGACTTTTTTCAATGTTTACTGATTGATGTCTTAGACTGTAAACAGTTGTATGTATTGATATGGAGAGTATGCTGTTAGAGAGTTGTTCATTATATTCAGTTCGTATTTGATTGTTATATTATGTTTTTATGTATTTTGTTTATAATTTTTGAAAATGTATGTAATAATTGTTTAAAATATCTAACTGTAAACCAAGTTGATCTGAATAAAGATAGAAAATCTTCTTTGGAAAGTTTTTTTAAGTCCTCATTTTGTTTTCACTGCTTTTGATCATTGAAAAATATTTTCTAATGATATTAAGGCTTTATTGTTAATGATTTTTGACATATTGTTATTTGATAAGCCAGAAAATTGAATTTGTTCATTTTTTACAACTTTGTCCATTATATTGATTTTGTTTACGTTTATGTATACATTATGTAAGAAGAAATTGTTCATCTGGAAAGATATTTCTCGTCATTCTAGAATTTAGTGGAATAGTCAATTTATATTCTGACATGTACAAGAAATGAAAAGTCAATTTTTTTTTACCAAATTATGATTAATTATATAAGGGAATTAAGTTCTCCCATTTATCAGAGAATCAATACTGTATGATTACATTGATAAACCAAAAAACGCAATACACATAATACAATGATTGATTAAGAATATCATATTAAGGTCATTTGTGTATTGGATGATATTTCTTGCCTTGATCTGTTTTCTAAGCATCATGCAAAATGCTTATTAATAATGAAAAAGAATTAAATTATTAAATAATAAGCCATTTTTTTGGTTTTTTTTATAATCCTGTTAAGACTCCTCCCAGTTTCTATGCAATGGGAATTGATGAATTTATAAAAATCATTGTCTAAATTCTGACAGGATACCAATTTAATCTGTGACCTAATCTGATTTCAAGATTGTTTTTGAGTTAACTTGATACATTTCTTCTTAGCATTATCATATGTCATATATTCATGTTATATTTATTATTCATATTAAAACCATTTATATTTCATTGTTGAATTTGTGTGATTTTTTTTAACATATGCTTTGTATAAAATTAAGATACCAATATTCTATATTTATAATTTTCAGGGTTGCCAAATACAATTACTAACACTTTCTGCTGTGTCTGTTTTTAACATTGAAAATTTTGTTTTGTTTTTTTAATTTATTATGGAGGCCAGCAGGTTTTTGTTAAACATACTGTGAATGAGATTTAATGAGAAAAAATAATGTGTCAAATTGTTGACTGATGAGAAATATATGTGCAATTTATTTTGAACCATCATGTTTCCATAAATTATTGACACTGTTTGTAACTTTCATGAAAATCATAAATCTTTAGTGCCAATGTAGTGCTTTATAAATCTTCTTCATTGTACATATTCATGATACTGATGAAAAGTACACTAGTTGTTAAGTGGTTTGCTATGCCATGCTCTACCTTTCCATAAATTGTAGGATAAAAAATATGGAATGTAAGACTCAAAAATAACTTTATAGGAGTACTCAAGATGGAATGTTTTATGATAAAACAAGATTTAACTAATTTCCCATTTAAGCTTAGAGATTACAAGAACTGTTTTATGACACTGCAATTTTCTGCATTCAAATCTGATTCTTTAAGAAGTTTCGGAGTGTTATATGTAACTTATTTACAACTCTTTAGTTTTTTAATGAAACAAGATACATGAACATTAGAAAAAAAATCAGTAAAAATCATAATCCTAAATTGTAAAGTATATAATTATATTATGCTATGAATGTTTGGTTGAAAACAAAACAGTATTTTAAAAGGTGTTGTTATTTTGACAAAGTACACTTTTTACACGTATTAATTATCTATTGTTTACCATTTTACATTTAGAAATAAATATTCATGGTTATTGGATTCAGCTTATTCCAAACAATATTTCATCAAATTGTTAGTGGCCTGAGAACAGTAGGCTTTCAATATATACAAATATTAAGTTTAGGTTCTGTTATACATTTACAATATTGTTATAATTACAACTGCTGTATTATGTGATATTTATATTCTGTGATATTTGTTAATAAAATATATTGATCTAATGTCTTACACGTTTCTGCCATCAGGATATACTGATAAAGTTTACTGTACTTTGGTGTGATTTCTCAAATATCTCGGCTGGTGTAGATAATATTTATGTCCTCGGAAGACTTATAGTATTTATTACATTTAACCCACCAATTCCTATAAAAGGATTGTCAGGTGTCAGGACACCTTTTCTGGTGGTTTCTACCTGATTTGTCAGAACTCCCCGAAGGGTTTGGTAAAGAGTCGTCACGTATTTCAGTAGATACTGGCAGTATCAGTGAGAGGCCAGTATATGTGTAAAGCCTTCAGCTCACTGCAATCCAAACCCAATTTAACAGATTTGTTTAGAATATCCCTTCGATATCCACTTTTATGTAAAGAATGTAAGTTACGACCCAGTTTTTCTGGATTTTTTATCAGTTTGTGACATTTTTTAACAAAAAGTTCAGATTTCCAACCGAACTGTGATTATAGATTCTTTTTGTCTCGACTGTGATGAAAGTCGCTGAAAGCCATAGGTAGTACTCTCCGACGGTGGCGGTGGCAACGGCGGCAGCATAAACTTTCTTAAAACCTTAATAACTTTTAAAGTATATTAATTATATGCAACATCTTTCGTCCAAATTTAGCTTATGGAGTAAGCTTTCCAGTATTATATGTTTAAGATGACCTTGACCTTGTCTTCATGGTTCAATGACTTCATAGTTTCATATTCAAGTTGATTTCTCCTGATTTGTAATACATAGATCCATTATATTAAGTGTATTGATGCATCTTAGTGGATGAATGCTAGTCTGATACTTGTCTTTGACCTTAACCTCATATGCATGGCTCAGTGACTTTGTAAATTTTGCGACAGTTTTACATTTAAGTCAATTTCTGAGGCACTGTAATGTATACACACACTATATTTTGTCTATTGCTACATCTAGGCTTGTTCATGCTAGTCTGACCCCTGTCATGTAGCCTTGATCTCAATCTTATGATTCATTGACTTTGATCTCTTTTCCACTTTGATACTTATTTCTCTGTAACTAGAACACCTAGATTTACCATATTTGATTAATTGCTACATGCCAGTCTGACACCTGTCATGTAGCCTTGACCTCAATTTCATGTTCATTGACTTTGATCATTTCTTTACTTTAACACTTATTTCTCCTAGAGTCATCATATTTGATAAATTGCTACATCTAGGTGGGTACATGCCAGTCTGACACCTGTCATGTAGCCTTGACCTCAATTTCATTTACATTGACTTTGATCATTTCTTTACTTTAACACTTATTTCTCTTTAACTATGAAACATAGAATCACCATATTTGGTCTATTGCTACATCTAGGTTGGTGCATGCAAGTCTGACACCTGTCATGTAGCCTTGACCTCAATTTTATGATTCATTGACTTTGATCATTTCTCTTTAACTAGAACACTCACTTACAGGCATTATATTTTGTCTAATGCTACATCTAGGTTGGTGCATGCCAGTCTGACACCAGTCATGTAGCCGTTTTATGGTTCATTGACTTTTATCATTTCTCTGTAACTAGAACACTTACATGCATCATATTTTGTCTAATGCCACATCTAGGTAGGCACATGCCAGTCTGACACCTGTCATAATTTCATGGTTTATTGACTTTGATCATTTCTCTGTAACTAGAACACTTACAGTCTTGGTATTTGGTCGATTGTTATATCTAGCTGAGTACATGCCAGTCTGGCACCTTTTATGTAGCCTTGACCTCAATTTCATGGTTTATTGACTTTGATCATTTCTCTGTAACTAGAACACTTACAATCTTGGTATTTGGTCGAATGTTATATCTAGCTGAGTACATGCCAGTCTGGCACCTTTCATGTAGCCATGACTAATTTGTATTTTTAAAGATATGCATATATAGGCGAGACATTTCTGTGTCTACACTTGTTTTCTTTTGAACTGGGATTACCATTTATTGACTATCAGTTGCTGTTGAATTCTTACCGTACACTACCGCAATCGAAGAGATTTGGCGACCTATAAAGCCGGTCTATCCCGCCATTTCGTTTAAAATGCCTGTAGTAAGTCAGGACCATTGTGGTTTGCAGTTTACAGTGGTTTTGCAACTATAAGTCTCATGGCCATTTTGATTCTGCTCCTGACAATCAATATGTTTGGTAATTTTGTTATTACTCCCAGACACTACTACACTATCAGAATAAAACAATATCTTGTTAGACAATACATCCTGATAGTCAAAGAGCTCCTGAAAACTTTGACATACATCACATGCATGAGTGACTAACGTTTAGATTTCGTGTAATAGTCTTAACTGAAGAAATTACATTTCTTAGTCCGTAAGCTCCTGATTACTATCAGGTCACTGGAACTTACATTCATGATTAAGAAGCTCAGATTAAAGTTTGTGTAACAGAACAGTGTTCTTAAATGGTACAAATTTGTAGAGGTCTTATAATACGGCAAAACAATCAACAAACGGAAAGAGGAGATTCGACGTCGTTTCCTTCTGCTTTATTGCTTGATTTCACAATTTTTCTCTCGTCTGCGATGAAACACGCTAAAAGCGAGACATTGGTATTGTCTCCAGTGGCGGCGGCGACGGTGGTGGCGGTGGCGTAAAATTTCCGAAAATCTTAATAACTTTTAAATGAAATAAAAGGGACAACAGTGGCAGATTATAATCGTATGCCATAATTTCCCAAGGAACTACACATCAAAAACTCCAAAAAGGCAAAAGACAAATGTAAACATCGATATGAACTCGGGACTTGGTACCGGCACAAGCTAAAGCCTGAGGTAGGCTTAAAACGGTTTATTGGTACACAAACCTCCCCTTTATCTGTCCCGTTTCCCTATAGTATAATAAACATACGAATAAAACCCAATAAAGGTAGACTACTAACTCCATAACCACAATCTTGAAAGGAGAGAAAATGACAATACGTAATTTTGAAAGATTGGCCAAGGGGTGCTCGCCGGTTAGCTCAAGGAGCCTAGTATGCGGGTAAAACGCTGTCTTACTACGGAAGAAAAATCAAGCTCATAATTTCCCGAAGGATTTAGTCAAGAAACAACGGCAGTAGAATACCGAAGGAACAAGGGAAGCGATGACTACAAAAATCGAAGTACTAAGACATGGCAAAACGGTAACAGATAAAAACAAAGACAAAACAAGGACGTGAGACAGCTACAATGAATCATCATATATTTCAGTAGACATTAGCAGTATCAGTGAGAGACCAGTATGTAGTTACTAGATTACAAAACTAATTTAGCAGATGCAAGCAGAATATCTTTCAATACCCCCTATTACGTAAAAAATGTAAGTTATTCCCAGCTTTTCTGGATTTTTTATCAGTTTCTGGCATTGTTTACAACATTTCCGTAAAAACGAGGATTACACATGCCCTTAGTAATAAGCTTTTTGCAGTAACATCATATATAGATATCAAATATTCATATCTGTTATGAAACATCTTAAATATATTCAGCAACTTATGAAATCTGTAACCCTGTTGTAAAAATTTGGCTATGATAGTAAGGTTACGTTCATTATTAAAATTGTAAAACAAATGCATGCGAATCGTACTATTTGAGAAATGTACACGGAAATGTTGAAAAATTGCCAAAAAAACTTATTAAAAATCCCGAAAAGCTGAGACGTAACCTACATTCCTTACGTAATAGGGGATATCGACAAGATACTCTGCTTGCATGTCCGTATAAGTTCTGTAGTTCACATCTTGGTGGTTGGATGCCAGTCTGTGAAGTAACATTGACCTTGATTTCATGGTTCAGTGACTTTGTTGATTTTCAACATTTATTTAGGAAAGATGACACCCACAATTGCCAAAAATTACAATCACATGCCACAATCTTCAAGATTTCTGAACCACAATATAATGCCAAAAGACAAACATAGACAACGATAGAAACTCGGGATAGCCGGACTTGGTACCGGCACTAATAAGAGCTAGCGGTAGGGTTAAACCGGTTTATGAGTACACAAACTCCCCTTTCTCTATCCTGTTTCCCTAAAGTAAAATAAACATACAAATAAAACCCAATACAGGTAGACTACTAACTTCAAGACCACAATCTTGAGAGGGAAAGAATAAGACAAAACGTAATTTAGAAAAATGGGCCAAGGAGTGCTCAGCCGCTAAACTGCGGGCTAGCTCAAGAAGCCTAGTATGCTTGTAAAACACTGTCGCAATAAAAATCAAATCCAAAACTTCCCGAAGGGTTTGGTAAAGAATCATCATGGATTTCAGTAGACATCGGCAGTATCAGTGAGAACCCAGTATGTATGTAAAATCTTAAAGTCACTGGATCCCAAAGCCAATTGAACGGAACCATGAAGAATACCCCCTATTACGTTAAGAATGTAAGTTACGTCGCAGTTTTTCAGGATTTTAATCAGTTTTTGATATTGTTAACATTTCCGTAAAAGCAAGGGTGAGAAATTTTGTAACACTTATGTATTTCTCACAAATACTAACAACATTTTGCTAATTGTGACTTCTAAGTGAATGTATGTTAGCCTTATGCTTGACTTGTTACCTTAGCTTCAATTTTGTGACTTATTGACTTAGTTTTTTTTTTTAAATTCAAGTGTTTTTGTCTTTTTGTTTGCATTAACATTATTTCTACACATGTCACCCGGTACTTAAAAGGTGAAATCAGCATCCATTCTGTATTCTGTTCGTCCTGTTTAGCAGACAATGTTATTATTCAGGTAAGATTTATCTGTATTTACACTTGTTTGTACTTTTGAAACAATTGACAATTTAGTCTCTTTTTCATTACTGACCCATGATAATGATAAATCTACAATTTGCATTTCTATAGACTTAATCAAAAATACGCATATTATTCAACTTTTACTAATATCGTTGATACATGTATATATCATCGTTGACATTCTAAATGATGGGAATATATATCTTATTGACTATCATATTCAAACAAATGATTATGTTTAATGTTATATTGCTATAGCTTAATAGTTGTATTTGTACTTTAATCGCATATTGCTAGCATGAGATCTTTTTGTAATTAATTATGATCCCATCTTCTATAATGCAGATAAAACTAACATTTAATGAAAATCTGTAATTTCTCAAGGATCAAAATTATTAAATTTTAAAATCTATGAATAAAAAAGCTTAAATAGGTTTATGATTATAATTCCAAAAATGGTGCATATATGAAAACTGTATCTAGAGATATATGTTAAAGTAACCTTCATTTGATTTACATATTTTTGTTAACATTGCTGTTCATCGTCTTGAAAAAAGTTTTTTTTTCTTGATCTCAACCGAGAGAGCTGAATCATAATAGAACACGTTAATTTTTAAACCGTGAAAACATGGAGGAACTTAAGCAGGATAGGAAGCGTGATTTCCTCAACAATCGTCTTACAACAAACATACTGTTCGTGTGTACGAAACACTATCGTAACTGTCTGGTTAAGGAGATGGGAATTGATAATTCATCAGAAAACCCAACGCTATCAAGGAAGGAGATAAATGAAAATCACAACTGTTTTAGCATCCTTTGGCATCAAAGCGGATGATGAAAACAATCAGCTCCCCTACATCTACTGAGTCCCTAAACTTCATAAGAACACATACAAACAGAGATTCATTGCGGGGTCTTCCAGATGCATTACAAAGCCACTTTCTAAGCTCATTACTACTTTATTGACCGCAGTAAGAGATGGCCTGAAAACTTACTGTGATAAGTCTACTCCACGAGCGGCGTCAATCAGATGTGGATTCTAAAAAATTCTAAAGATCTTCTCGAACAGCTATCCTCTAGCAGTCTTAACCATTGCCAAAGACTTTTGATTTTTCTACTCTTTATACTACCCTGCCACACAATGAATCAAAAACAGTAATCCGGATTTGATACATCAATGTTTCTGCACTAAAAACGTAGAACGCAGATACACTTATTTACTTGTAGGGAAATACAAAGCATATTTTGTAAAGATCCATACTGAGTCAAACAAGAAGTTCACGGAGAATGACGTAATCAAGATGTAGGAATCTTAAATAGATAATATTTTGTCGAATTTGGAGGCCGTGTTTTTCAACAGACAATCGGGATTCCCATGGGAACTCACTGCGCGCCACATTTAGCTGATCTCTTTCTTTTCTCGTATGAGGCCAAGTTTTTACAACGGCTAACACAGAAAAAACAAAAACATTTAGACCAATCCTTTAATTTAAGCTTCTGCTACATAGACGAAGCACTTTCTCTTAATAATAAAAAATTCAAGGAATATTTATACTAGATCTGTCCCAATGAGCTTGAAATTAAAGATACTACAGATACACCTACCTAAGCTTCGTACTTAGATCTTTTAATATTTATTGACGAAGATGGACGTTTGAAATCTAAGCTATATGACAAACGTGATGATTTTAACTCCCCAATTGTGAACTTTCCCTTTCGGCAGTTTTAAGAATATGCTCAAACAACGACAGTAGGGAACCAAAGGAACAAGAGATGTGATAATTACAAAAAATCAAATTCCAGAGACATGGCGAAAACGGGAACGCAGAAAAACAAGGACACAACAAAGACATGAGAAAAACCACAAGGCATGGAAGTGCAAAAGACAGAACAAAGGCACTAATAGTGTGAACTCCCATGAAAAACGGAAATGACAACAGATGCCTCAGAAGGGTAAGCACTTCCTGCTCTGTTAGCGTAACCCCTCACACAACCAGTGAGTTAATCCAGGGTTTAGTCAAAACCATTTAGTCAAATTGTAACCAAAGCTACTGTTAAAAAGTAAAGGCCAAAAAGATGCTGAAGGCCATATTGTCACAATCAGGGTACCCATTGCCTTACAAGAAACCAGATGGTTAATGACGCGAGGTACTAGAGAAACTGGCGGAACTAGCCAATTATTTTCACAAGACCAGTTACAAGAAAATGCATCTATGGCGGTAGTCCAGTATAACGAACTAAACTTACGGGTTTTAATATTATCACTATTTGCAAACCTGTCAAAGGAATGCGGACCCCACATTTCATCCAGAAAACAAAAGAATTCATGAGATATTCGCCAGTCGTCTACGTCGACAATTCGACTCAAATAGTCTGCCCTTTTAATTTGTTCACGAGGAATCCATTGCATAACAATAGAGATATTGTTTAACAAACAAAAGTTAAAAATATCTAGGGCTAATCTCTGTAATTCTTCATCCTTGCTTCCTTTTTGTATAATACTCACAGCATTTTGATTGTCTGTGTACACAGTAATTGTACTATTCTGTAAAATGTGCTTAAAACTTCTTAAACAGAGATGTATAACTTTAATCTCTCTCCAAGTGGAGCTTTTACCAACCTCATGATTAAACCAAGCTTTGTAAAAAACATTACCTGAAACATAACCTCCAGCACCTGTATCGCTGGCGTCTGTAATAATGTGAAGTCAGTGTGTACTTTGAATAAATCTGAAGGCTGTAACATTAAAATATTATCTCTCCAAAACTGCAGTTCTTGAATGCAGCCTTCGAAATCATAAATATTCACATACTGATCCCAATACTAACTCTTGTTGATAACGGAGAAAATATTTCTCGTCAATTTGTGCAACATTTCAAACAGCCAGTTTTACTGAAATTATTTTGCCAAAAATTCTAGCTAAATCTCTTATTTTAATTCTAGAACCTGACTGCAATAAGTGTTATACATAACCAAAAATATCATTAACCTTAATAGAAGGTACTGATAATTTACCTGCGTTTTAAATCTCAATTAAAACCGAGTCATAAAACTTGCTGGGAAGGCCCCCAATTACATTTATCTTTGTTCGGAACAAACCCCGAAACAATAAGATCAGCTTTTACTATTCTAGAATGCATGGCACATGTCTCAAACGACTGCGCAATACCAATGCCATCATCTAAGTAGACTATCGCCTTAATACCTTCTTTTCGCCATTTCTTAACCAATACTCTGACTACTTTAGTGAATATGTAGCCGCTACTTCTTAAACCAAAAGGAAGTAATACATAAAAAATATTTTTCCATTCAAAACCTAGATATTTTCTGTGTAAAAGAAAAATATCTACATGGTGATATCCCGATTTTAAGTCGAAAAGAAACGCAAAGCATTCCGATGTAGTGAACTGTTTCGCTGTTTTCAAATCTTCATATTTTATTTTGTTTAGGAATAACATTAAATCTAAAATAAACCTCTCTTTTCCTTTACTGTTAACAGAAACTGTTAAAGGATTAACTACATGTGGTTTAATAGAAGCTCTTTCTGCTGACCCGGCTTTAATGAGATCCTCTATAGCTGAATCAACAAAAACAGAAGCTGGTTCGTTTCTGAGTGGAATTTTATAACCATTTTTGATCGTATCGAGAATAAAATCAGAAGCTCCGATATTCTGCCAAAACGGCAGAGATTTACTAAGTCTACCCTTAACATAAATATTTGAAAACCCATTTTCATAATCACAAAAAGAATTTTAAAATATCAGAAAATTGTACCTGTAAAACGTCACTAAGTTGATCGTTCTTCTCAAGATGCGTTTCCACTGTTGTAGCTGAAGACTGACTTTGCGTTGTCCGGCTTGACCCTGCAATTTCTAGCCCAGTGTCCATAATTGCCACACGAGAAGCAGGTGTCTCCGGGTTTGGCGAGTCAGACAAGCCGGCATAATTATCTAGCAAGTCCACATGTGGACTTGTCAGATATTTATATCGACTTGCTAGATAATTATGTCGACTTGTCAGATATTTATGTGGACTTGTCAGATATTTATGTCGACTTTTGGATGGCAGACATTGGCGTTAGCTGGTCAATAGACCACATAATGAAATAATTTTTTATCTGACAAGTGAACATAATTATCTGACAAGTCAACATAAATATCTGACATGTTGACATAAATATCTGACAAGTCTACTTAATTATCTGACAAGTAGGGGGCAGAACTATGCCACCATAACCAGCTAACGTCAATGTCTGCCATCCAAAAGTCAACATAAATATCTGACAAGTCGACATAAATATCTGACAAGTCCACAAAAATTATCTAACAAGTCGACATAATTATCAGACAAATCGGCACAATTATCTAGCAAGTCGACATGTGGACTTGTCAGATATTTATGTCGACTTACGAGATATTTATATTGACTTTTGGATGGCAGACATCGGCGTTGGCAGGTTAATTGACCACATAATAAAATATTTTTTTATCTTACATGTGAACATAATTATCTGACAAGTCAACATAAATATCTGACATGTTGTCAAAAATATCTGACAAGTCTACTTAATTATCTGACAAGTAGGGGGCAGAACTATGCCACCATACGACTCGGTTCACTATCGGACATTGTAACTTCTATACAAAATAGGTGTACTCGAGATGGTCGGCGCCCTTGTCGATAACAAATTTCGTGCACGCGCTGTTTTAAATACCACCGGACTACTTTAACTATTGTTATTACAATAAGCCCGCGCAAAACTATGAAAATTCATACACTTGACGCACATAAATTTATTTATTCGTATGTTTATTATACTATAGGGAAACGGGACAGATAAAGGGGAGGTTTGGGTACCGATGAACCGGTTAAACCCTACCGCTTGCTTTTGCTAGTGCCGGTACCAAGTTCGGCTATCCCGAGTTCCTATCGTTGTTTACTTTTGTCCTTTGTCTTGTTTGTGTTTTTCATTTGTAGTTCCCTGGCAGATTGTGGCATGTGACTATTTTTCAGTCATTATAGATGTTTCCTGTTATCCCATTTAATATCCCCTTTTTTACAAGGTGTTGGTATATTTCTATAACTAACTGGTACATGTATACCAGTATGATACCTGTCACGTAACCTTGACCTCAATTTCGTAGTTCAAATTTTTACATTTTTGTCAATTGTTACATCTTGACTTTCCATATAAGTTTTGTAGTTTACATCTTGGTGGTTGGATGCAAGTCTGTGAAGTGACATTGACCTTGATTTCATGGTTCAGTGACTTTGTTGATTTTCAACATTCATTAATTTAGGAAAGATGACAGCTACAATGGCCAAAAATTACAATCACATGCAACAATCTTCAAGATGTCTGCACCACAATATAATGCCAAAAGACAAACATAGACAACGATAGGAACTCGGGATAGCCGGATTTGGTACCGGCACTAACAAGAGCTATCGGTAGGGTTAAACCGCGGTTTATGGGTACACAAACTCCCTTTTCTCTATCCTGTTTCCCTAAAGTAAAATAAACATACAAATAAAACCCAATACAGGCTACCGACCATTTAACCTGTAAAGGGGAGGGGGGGTTGCTATGGGTTTTTTCTGCTTCAATTTATTTTTTTCACGTGTATCAACAAAATATTTTTTTCAAAATTTACATTATTTTTGGGGGGCAAAAAGCCTCCTTCAGAATTTTTTTTTTCATCATTTTGGCAGCCAAAATATTTTTTTTCACATAAAATCAGCTCCAAAATATTTTTTTAGAAAAAAACCATTGCCCCCCGCTTTCAAGTTAAATGGTGGTCGGTCCCTAGACTACTATTTGTAAGACCACAATCTTGAGAAGGAAAGAATAAAACAAAACGTAATTTAGAAAAATTGGCCAAGGACTGCTCGCCGCTAAACTGAGGAATCCTAGTATGCTTGTAAAACACTGTCGCAATAAAAAGCAAATCCAAAACTTTCCGAAGGGTTTGGTTAAGAATCATCATGGATTTCAGTAGACATCGGCAGTATCAGTGAGAACCTAGTATGTATGTAAAATCTTCAAGTCACTGGATCCCAAAGCCAATTGAACGGAATCATGAAGAATACCACTATTACGATAATAATGTAAGTTACGTCGCAGTTTTTCTGGATTTTAATCAGTTTTTAACATTGTTAACATTTCCGTAAACGCGAGGGTGAGAAATTTTGTAACACTTATGTATTCTCACCAATACTAACAACATTTTGCCAATTGTGACTTCTAAGTGAATG
>MJUU01010260.1:0-33426 GCA_002080025.1 Modiolus philippinarum | reverse complement strand
TGACATTTTCAGGAAATTTACCAAAGTTGGAACCGGAACCAAAATTCCAAAAGCTTATTGCAAATCTATAGACTATATGCAACAATTCTGCATAAAGATTTGATCCCTAAATCTAAAACTGTAGGAGGAGTTTGCGTCACATGCCATATGTGTCTAATCCACATCTTTGGGTCTTTGTTAAAATTGACATCATGGGGCCTCTTGTTTGCACCAAGACCAATATCAAAAATCCGAAAGCTTATTGACTACAGACTATATGCAACAGTTCTATAACAAAATTAAATCCCTAAATCCATAAATGTAGGAGTTTGTGTCACATGCCACATGTGTAAAAATTGACATCATGGGCCTCTTGTTTGCACCAAGACCAATATCGAAAATCCGAAAGCTTATTGCGCATCCGTCCGTCTGTCCGTCCGTCCGTCCGTCCATCCGTCACACTTTTCTTGTGACTCAAACTCCTCCTACATTTTTGGATTCAGGGATTTAATTTTGTTGTAGAATTGTTGCAGATTATATGCAACAATTCTACAACAAAATACAGACGGACGGACGGACGGACAGACGGAGGGTATAACATTATCCCCGAACTTTCTTCGAAAGTGCGGGGATGAATATATGAACAAAAAACTTAAAAATATTTAATATGAAAAAGAAAGGAAATGGGGTGAATGTCAAGCTTAAATAGGTTTAAGATTATAATTCCAAAAAAATGGTGCATATATGAAAACTGTATCTAGAGATATATGTTAAAGTAACCCTCATTTGATTTACATTTTTGTAAACCTTGCTGTTCATTGTCTTGAAAAAAAGTTTTCTTTCTTGATCTCAACTGAGAGAGCTGAATCAGAATGGAACACATTAATTTTTAAAGCGTGAAAACATAGAGGAAATTAAGCAGGATAGAAAGTGCCATTTCCTCAACAATCTTCTAACAACATAATGTTCGTGTATAAGAAACACTATCTTGACCGTCTGAATTGATAGTTCATCAGAAAACCCAACTTATATTCCCACTACGCTATCTAGGGAGGAGATAACTGAAAATCACAACTCTGTTTTAGCATCCTTTGGCATCAAAGCGGATGATGAAAACAATCAGCTCCCCTACATCTACTGGGTCCCTAAACTTAGATTCATTGCGGGGTTTTCCAGATGCATTACAAAGCCACTTTCTAAGCTCTTTACTACTTTATTGACAGCAGTCAGAGTTGGCCCGAAAACTGACTGTGATAAGTCTACTCCACGAGCGGCGTCAATCAGATGTGGATTCTAAAAAATTCTAAAGATCTCGAACAGCTTTCCTCTAGCAGTCTTACCCATTGCCACAGACTTTTGATTTTTCTACTCTTTATACTACCCTGGCACACAATGAATTGAAAACAGTTATTTCGGATTTGTTACATCAATGTTTCTGCACTAAAAACGTAGAACCCAGATATACTTATTTAGTAGTAGGAAAAGACAAAACATATTTTTTTAAAAAACCACACTGAGTCAAACAAGAAGTACATGGAAAATGACGTGATCAAGATGTAGGAATTTTTAATAGAAAATATTTTGTCGAATTTGGAGGCTGCGTTTTTCAACAGACAATCGGGATTCCCATGGGAACTCACTGCGCGCCACATTTAGCTGATCTCTTTTTCTTATCGTATGAGGCCAAGTTCTTACAACGGCTAACACAGAAAAAACAAAAACATTTAGCCCAGTCCTTTAATTTAAGCTTCTGCTACATAGACGAAGCACTTTCTCTTAATAATCCGAAATTCAAGGAATATTTACATTAGATCTGTCCCAATGAGCTTGAAATTAAAGAGACTACAGATACACCTACTTCAGCTTCGTACTTAGATCTTTTAATATTTATTGACAAAGATGGACGTTTGAAATCTAAGCTATATGACAAACGTGATGATTTTAACTTCCCAATTGCCTTTCTGGGCAGCAATATACCCACCTCTCCAGCCTATGGAGTGTACATTCCTCAGTTGATTCGTTACTCTCGAGCATGTAGTTTATTCAATGATTTTTTGAATTGAGCAAAACACTGTCCTAAAAGCTGCTTTGTCAGGGATTTGTTCAGGCTTTGTTACTATCATCCCTAGAGAAATTCTATGGCCATCACCATGACATCATTGACAGATATGACGTGTCTGTGTCCCAAGAGAAAACGAACATTTTCAGCTAGATTTCACCTCTTCACGGATTTGACATAACCGGATTTGACTCAACCCTGGATTGTCTCACTGATAGTGTGACGGGTGCCGCTAGCGGAACAGGACATGCTTAACCTTCTGGAGTACCTCATGTCACTCCCGGTTGTCATGAGATTCACACTATGAGTTCTTTAGTTCTTAATGTCGTCTTTTTATTTCCGTGCATTGTAGCTGTCTCGCGTCCTTGTTTTGTCTTTGTTTTTCTCTGTTGGCGTTTTTGCCATGTCTTGCCTTGGTCCTTTGGCATTCTACTGACGTTGTTAAAGGACAAAAAGGCAAACCGTATACTATATATAATAATTAGATTTACAAGATAAAGATGGCGAAAACCTGATATATCTCAAAGTCACCTGAAATTTATCACGATACATAAAAAGTCCATGTAACATTTATTTATGTTGGGTTAATAGAATTGGAGAAATAGTTTAATAAATTATTCATAAAGATAATAAAAATTACCTTTATTCAAAAGAAAAAGACTCTCATTTGACACCAAACATGGGGATAATACGAAATGAAATATGAAAATATGGGAGATGTATATAATTCTATATATAATGCCGCATTAAGTATCTTGTCCATTATTTAGGACAAAAGTAACTTACTGTAAATTAATGACCTGTAAATGACCATTTTGGGGAAAAATATGTCTGTTCAGTGAAGATGAGATCAAAACCTTTGGGAGCCCTAAATCCAAAGATGTTAAAATACTGATACTGAACAAATCTAAATGCAAACCTAGAATTAGCTAAGGACATAGCCTTTATTAAGGGAAATACTCTTTAGATTTCAACAAAATTTGTAAAAAATTAGATACTGAAAGTTCCAAAATAAAATCAGATTTCTGGTCATCACCGAAGTACTGACTGCTGAGCCGGTGAAAACTTTCTAGGATTTATAGTCCACTAACAGAGGTATCGATCTAGTGGTAACAAATATCTACAAATTAAGCTATAAGATAAGAAATTACTATGATTTGTTCGAAATTTTTTGGAAAATGCTAAAACAAATAACAAAATACCGAGGTTACTGTGAATTTAGGTTCTGCATATGCGCATTTCGACAACTTATGTCTCTTCAGTGCAGATAAAATCAACTGCAGTAGAACAAGGAATGTGTTAATTACAAAAATCAAAGTACAGATGCATGGTGAAAACGAGAACGCAGAAAATTAACGACAAAACAAGAATACGAGACAACCACAAGGCAAGGAAATAAAAAAGATGACATTCAAGACTAAGGCACTAGAGTGAACTCCAATGAAAAACTAGGATTGACATCAGATGCCAAAGAAGGGTAAGCACTTCATGCTCCGATAGCGTCACCCGTCACACTACATGTGAGTCTATCCAGGGTTTAGTCAACACCGGTTATGCAAATCCATGAAGACGTGAAATCTAGCTGAAAATGTCCGTTTTCATTTTAGACAGACTCGTCATATTTTTCAATTATGGCATGCTGACGGCCATAGAATTTTTGGAGGGATGGAAGTAATAAAGGCTGCACAAATTTCTGATATTGAAATTTTCGGACAGTGTTTTTGCGCTATAAAAAAATCACTGTATAAACTACAAGCTCCACGGTATTCGAATCAATTGTGAAATGTAAACTCCATAGACTGGAGAGGTAGGTATATTGCTGTTAAGAGTTAAAAAGGGGAAATTCAAAATCATCAAGTGTGATTTTTAATTATCTAATCCCTTGATATTGTGGTGGGAATATAAGTAGGGTTTCTGATGTACTATCAATTCCTATCTCCTTAACCGGGCAATCGAGATAGTGCTTGTTACACACGAACAGTATGTTGTTAGAAGCTTTGTGTGCAATGACGTAATTTGCAAATGATGATGGAAAAGCAGTATATATACTGTAAACGTGGAAATTTTCGATGGTTGTTATTTTTTGAGATTAATTAAAGAAGAAAAGATAACAGGAAACACGTACAATGGCTGAACATTACAATCACATGCCACAATCCACCAGGAAACTGCACAAGAAAAAAAAATAAAATTACCAAAACAAAACAAAAACAAAAAACAAACATAGACAACGATAGGAACTCGGGATAGCCTGACTTGGTATCCGCACTAGCAACAGCTAGCGGTAGGGTTAAACCGATGTATGGGTACCCAACCCCAACCCCCTTTTTCTAACCCGTTTCCCTATAGTATAATAAACATACAAATAAAATCCCATACAGGTAGACCACTAACTCCACGACCACAGCCTTGAAAAGGGAAAGATAAAGACAAAACGAAATTTAGAAAGATGGGCCAAGGAGTGCTCGTCGCTAAACTGCCGTCTAGCTCAGAGAGCTTAGTCTGCTGGTAAAACACTGTCACACTACGGAATAAAAATCAAATTCAAAACTCCCTGAAGGGTTTGGTAAAGAATCATCATGGATTTCAGTAGACATTGGTAGTATCAGTGAGAGGCCAGGATAGCTGTAAAATCCTCAAGTCATTGGATCCTAAAGCCTCATGAAGAGTCGTGAAGAATATCCGGTCAATATCAGCTATTACGTGAAGAATGTAAGTGACGTCCCAGTTTTTCTGGATTTTTAATCATTTTTCGACATTTTATAACAACATTTCCGTAAAAACGAGGGTGCAAAATGCACTTAGTAATAAGCTGTTTGCGAGTCGCATTATATTTAGATGTTCATATCTTCTATAAAACTTCTTAAATGTGTTTATCAGTTTATGAAATCTGTTACCTTGTTGTAAAAGTTTGGATGTGATAGTAAGGCTACGTTCGTTCAGGTCATCAAGAGTAGAACAGAAGCGTGCGAATCGTACCAGTTGAGATAAATACAACCCGTATGATGGAGCTACACGAACGTCTCCAGTAATAGTGAAATCAAAATCATAAATTTTAGTTTGAATTTTTCCAGAGTCAACGATGATAGTTAGATCGAGAAATAGGCAGTATTTAGAATCATTGTTTGCTAAAGTTTCAGTTCTTGTGAGTAAATGAGGTCGACATAGTCTAAAAACTGGGGATTGTCATATTTGTCATATTTGAAGATGTCACTGCTTTTACATATCTTACACAGGACGCTTCAAAATTAAAGTATTCGCGTAGCGAAAATTACCCCCATGAGAAAAATGTCCACGTTTACAGTACGATGTTGTATTAGTGTTTGTCACAAACTGTCAGAAATGTGTCCGCTAAAAGCAACTTTTCCCAATTATTAAATAAAAAATACCACAGGAAACACCTGCAAGGACTGAAAATTGCAATTATTGACCACAGTGTGCAAGAGTACTGCACAAGTAAAACACAATACAAATAATATTTTTGAGCATAATGCTATTGTTTATGCTGTTGAAATAAAAATTTTCACCTCTAAAGTTCTTTTATGGTAATTTTGACGATATCCTGTTCAAAATCATTATTCTTTAATATCTTGAAACAATTGACATATTTTACTCGACATGTGATGATATTGTACATTTCTACTCTTATGGAAGTTGTTGTAAGAGGTAGGTATGTTACCTAAGGTAAGTACATTATATTTAACAAAACTAAGGAGTATCTCACTCATGCAAAACTTTTTTGTTTTATTTTAAGGCCCGTTGGGTTATTTGTTCCTTATCAGCTTTTGAACCTTATTTGATTTTTTAAGTCTTCGAAATGTTTGTTTCAGATCATTGCAAAGGAGACTTAAGTGCATGGTGTAAATATCACATTTGATACATTTCTGCACATTTCATTAGTATGTAGTTTATACAGAACCTTTTTGAAAATAGAAAAAAACCAGTCTCGAAAATTTCTAAGCCATGGATATGTTCAGCCTTTGATCCGTTCAGTAATTTAAAGGCCGTCACTACTACGTTATTGAAAGGTATGACTGGGCAGTGTTGAAAATTAGTATGGATTTCATGTCTTCATGCCTTCGACATTACCAGTTTTGTCTCTACACTGGAATGTCTCATTTACAGTGTGGTGGATGCCTAGCATAAAGAGAATAAATTATCACCCTACCTGTAATGCGTTCTATGTAACCAAAACCTGGGTGAGATTTTTCTGTCTCACCCGTGGGTGAGACAAGCTACACGCAAATTTTCCCGCCAAATTATGGTGATCATCGTTCTATATGAGTTATTCGAACATGATTAAAGTCATAATTATTGCTACACTGATGTGTTTTGTGCTGATAATGTTTCAGTCTGTGGTGTGATTTTACGGAAAGCTAAAATTGCCTTTTAAAAATCCCGCGCTCAAATGTTTTGACGTTGCAAAGAAAGGGACGTAACTCCCGAATGTAAACAAACTTCAGATGAGAAATTACAGTGTAAAAATACAATAAACAAAACTGGGAGGACAAGACTAGAAAATGATTGTGTAATGTGTTATGCATTGAATTATTTGAATGTAACAGTGTCGCATTATTACGGCTGGTCACGAATGACGTTATGTCCAATGTCAACAAGCCATTTGTGTTGGTAGGGTGAGAAAAAGAATCAAACACGGGTTGGTGTGCAAGACAAAGAAATCTCAGACACCCGCGGGCAAGATTATGCAGTCTCTGACTCGGCAAAGCCTCGTCAGAGACATCCTTAATCTTGCCCTCTGAGATGTGTGTCTGAGATTTCCTTGTCTCGCACACACACCCGTGTAAGATTCTTATAATGCCTACCCTTTAAAAGCACCTGATATCTCTCTTGGTTTTTTTTTTTTTTCGTTTTTTGCTTGTTTTTTTTTTTTTTGTATTTTGTTATTTGTTTTTGTTTTTATATTTTGGTTTTTGGGGTATGAAAATATCTACTTGAGCTCAAAGTCATTGGTCATTTTTTTTTACCATTGGCCTTTCCATTGTCACAGGAAATTTCTAGAGCTATACAATAATACTGATGAAATGTAGTGAAGAAAATCAGTGTCTTGTTACGGCCTATATCTAAAATAATTAGACCAACCATTATATAGGGCCATGGACCAAAAGCGGAATTCTCATGTCGAGTTCCAGTTTTATTTTATTTATTTATTTTTTTGCTTATAGTTCAGCTTCCATTGAAGAAACAAAGGCAAAATTTCAAAAAGTGTTCAAGAAGGAATAACCTTTAAAATGGAATCAAGGTCAAAGGTCAAATTCTCTAACATTAACAAATACAGATTATTACATGGTATTTTTCATATCACGCCCTTTATCAGCCCTAGGTCCTTATATCAGCCCGAGAGCCGTTAGGCTCGAGGGATGATATATGAACGAGGGCTGATATAGGGTGTGATGTGAAAAATGACATGTAATGATATTTTTATCATATACTTCACTTACAGAAAAAATAAATTGAAAAATATGTTGATGACTCTGATATGCACTTTTTTCGCCACGCAATTGTATTAAAATCTAATTGAAAAAGTAAATTCTTAGGAAATAAGCAGGACGACAAGAAGAATGTGACGTGAATAACTTTAGCCTATTTGGTTAATTCCGTGACTTTATAGTAGAATTTAGTCTGTGACGTCAAAATATTGAGGTTTTCTAATACAAGTCGAATGGATTTTCTTTATTCAAAATTGTGGGCGTGTTTCTAGCCCCCCCCCCCCCCNAAAAAAATAGTACAGTCTTAATTGTCTAGTAAGCAAGACCATTACAGAACTCGTAATACCTGTATTTTTGTCAATCATATTTTTTAATATGACAATATCGTACGCAGTACTTGGCATTTTGGCGGATACACCCGAACTTGCATGTGATAAAGCCTCCGAGTTGTGACAACGGAAAGGCATTTGGTAAATTCCGGAAGTAAACTTGATAAAGCTTTATCAGCCCGCTTACTGTCAAATCACACCGTTTCAGTGATGTTCATTGTAAAACAAGTGTTTTATCATGAGGTGAAAAATAGCTTTTATTTAGTCTAAGTATATGATAATATTTGTTATTAAAGTCCACAACGCACTAGTTGAGAATTGAGAACTAGATTTGAATTAGGTTTCAGTCTGCAGACACATGATATATTAATTAGTAACAATGTCACTGTTTCTGAAATTATTTTCTATTTCATTAAACGATAAATCTTTATTTTGACTACATTAAGTAAGTCAATGTTACGTATGCTATTCAACTAAAACTAGTACCGTTGTTTATGAGTACATCGCTATAATTGAAAGCATACATTTAATGGACTATCATATTACAATAAAAGATTATCTACAGTGTCATAAATGTACTTTTGTGCACCTCATATTTCTGGCATGTGATTAGTTTTAATTTTATGTTTTTTAATGATATTGATCAAACTAGGAAATGTTTCCAGATACTGCCTGTTATTATTTGAGCACGTGAAGACATAGTAAGCAGTGTATGACTTTCTATGAAGGTGATATGCATATGTCGGCTAATTGGATAACAAAATATATTAAATTAAATATTAACATAGTAGATAAAGTTATGGTTGGTAACTGGCAATAACACTGGTCATGTCAACTATAAAATGTAAACAAAGTGGAATTTCTTCTGCTTTCGGCTCGTTTTTTTTTTGTATAATAAGCAATAAAGGGAAATCAAGTCAGTGCGCATGACACAAAGTCTTTGCAATTACATGGCATAGCAAAGCAATGGAACAACGCTTTTATTGTTGTTCTTCATCTTGAAGTCACCATGAAGCTATAATTCTTTATCAAAGCAGAAGTAAGATTTTTTTGTACAGATATCGAAACACTTTCGCATCTATAAACCTAGTGTTTGTGAATCTTTGTATTCCACACTAACATATTACATTTATATAAAGTTTAATTATTTTGTAAAATCAAAAGTTAAATTGCTGTTCTTCAAGTCAAATATTAACAAATACTAGTACACTTATGATATATTCAGATTAGAATAGGACTGTCAAGAAAAATAATCCGCCAAAACGATGCATACATGCTCACTGTAATATTAAAAGTATTAATCTTTTACTTCTCAAAATTCTAACCACTAAAAAAACTGAGGCTTCATTCCGTGTATGGCACTGACTAGACGTCTTAGGTACTGGATTTGGCTTCCTATTTCGATATTTTGGGGAATTAGTACTTCTTTTTGGACTACTTTTGAATTATTGCTTTCCATACTATTTTGATTTTAATGCTGATGATGATAGGTTACTCCTTGAAACACGTATACAGCATAACGAAATTTACTGTGTTTATGCAACTTCGGTATTTTTTGTATATTAAGCACGGGTTTGTTAGTATATTTGTTATACTATAAGGAAACAAGACAGATAGAGACGATATTTGGATACATATTAACAGCTTCTACCTACCAATGGCTTTTGCTGGTGCCGGTACCAAGTCTAGCTACTCCCAGTCCTATCGCTGATTGTCCTTTGTCTTTCATTTGTGTTGCACTTGTACAGCTCCTTTGTGCATTATGAGCTATAATTGTTATTTTCAGCCATTGCAACTGTTTCCTGTTATCTTCATTTACTTAAATATATACGTTTGTCTCTTTTCTTGCCTTTGTGTTTTTCTAGCGCAGTTCGCTTGTGGATTCTGGCAAGCGATTGTAGTTTTCGACAATTGTATGTGTTACCAGTTATATTTTTTGTAGTGTCTGGCATTGGTGATTAACTTGATATTCTAGAAACAAAAAATACTGTAAATTTAATTTCTACAGATGAACATTTCAGCAACTTATGTCTCGTAACTCCAGATTGAATCAAAGTATTTGGAAGACTAAATTATAAAAGATGTAAAGAGCTGAATAACCTATAGAATATATACAGGCAAAATTAGGTAAGGATATAAATACGCATTAGGAAGATACAAATTAAAAAAAAAACAATTTGAACAAGATAAGACATGGATAAACCCATATCCAAGTATACTCGATTGTTCACATGCCTGTAATACCTGTACAATTTTGAAAAGGGTCTTTTTCAAATAAACAAAAACAAAACAAAACAAAAAACACTGAAAACAAAACAAAAAGATGCGTTTATGTTTATGAATTTTTTATTTCATTTTTATAGGGTTCGTTTCTTTGGATTCTTCTTGTCGCAAGCTCTCAGGATCACCATTAGCGCTTTCTGTTTTTTAGCAATCTGGAAAATTTGGGGGGGGGTCAAAACTGCACATGTACTAGATAATACACAGTTTAAAAAATCATTCTTGATCTTTCAAACAAGAAATAAATAAAATAAAAAAAACCTACAACGACAGCGAGGAAGGGAAAAGCCAAGATTTTACATAATCTCAAAAACCATCCCTAATATCAATCAAGGACAGAGATACACCGCGAACAGTAACTGAGTGATAAATCAAATACTTCTTAACCTTTAAATCATTGCTCACCCGAAAGCCGATTCTATTTGGAACCTTAAAATATCTATTTTTTTGTAAATTTTGTTGAAAACTAATGAGTATCTCCCTCATGCAAAGCTCTGTTCTCAGCTGATTTTGTCTTTACATTTAGATCATATTGGTTATTTGTTCTCTATCAGTTCTTAAACATCTTTGAGTTTATGGTCTTCCAAACGTTTAGATTTTTATCTGCACTGAAGAGACATAAGTTGTCGAAATGCGCATATGCAGAAATTATATTCACAGTAACTTCGGTATTTAGTTATTCAGTAACTTCGGTATTTAGTTATTCAGTTAATACAAACAGCATTCAACCTCTGTCATGATCATACAGTTTGATAGTGGGAGCAAAATACACAGAAGAAGATATTGTCATCAGTGGAAAAGCCATGACAGGATGCTCCGTAATCTTTAAAGAGTCCAAGTAAGAAAGCAATTAATGGAATTTGTCGATTCAATAACAAATTATGGTAAGGGATTCTCCTTACGCTTTAAAGCAGTTTTCAAAAAATGAAAACCCATCACCACCTAATAACCTTTTACGTCAGTCAAAAATTTGGGGAGCTTAACTTAAGACATAGCCTTTAAAAACGGACGTGACTGAGTGAGCAGAAATACCTTACAGATAAGGGTTCTTTTTTATCGGTGATAATCAATGAAGAAAAAAAAGCTCAATTTAAGTTGTCGAAATGTCCATCTGAAATAAGTAGAAGCAAGAACAGCTTAAACCAATTATCAAAATATGTTCTCATGAAAATTTTAAAGAAAAGAAGATAAATATGTCGTCACAGATATATTTTAAATGTCATTTACGTCTGTGTTTGACAGTGTCAAGATTATTATTATTATGTGTTTCAAAGTCATCTTAAATATATCGAAATAAATAAAATAGCTCAAATATCACAGTCCATGAAATGTTTATATGGTAAATAAAAAAATGGAATATAAGAAAAAAAACAATTTTAACATATTATGCGTACAGATAAATGGAATATAAATTAATAACCTTTACTCGAAGGAAAAAATAACCTCTTATTTGACACCTAAAAAGTAATTTTTAGATTATTAATACCGTAATCAAGATTGGTATAATGTGAAATAAAATATGAAGCAGCGGGGCATGTTTACAATTACAAGTATAAGCCCTTGTAAATCATATTACATGTACAAGGCCTCATAAATTATCTTATATATTAAAATACAAGTTAAGATACAAAAAATATGCTTTGTTCAGCAATTTTAGAAATCTACTCAAATGATTTTGAAAAGCCATGTACAACTAAGGTAGTGCTATATATGTGTTTTAGTATTTTTTGTCGTCTTTTTATTTCCGTGTATTGTAGCTGTCTCACGTCCTTGTTTTGTCTTTGTTTTTCTCTGTTGCCGTTTTTGCCATGTCTTTGGACTTAATTTGTTTTCCTTCCTTCCTTCTGTATTCTACTGCCGTTGTTTCTTACAATTCCATTATCCGAAAACCAGAAAAAAATTGTCTTTGATTACAAGATGCTATTCGTTGTCTACGTTTAATTTGGGATAGTGTTGATCCATTAAAGCAAATTTCCCTTTAAGAAAACCCTGGAATTATGAAAACAACTCGTTGACCCCGGGGAAAATCAAATAATGGTAAATGAGGCGGGGTTTAAGTGTTTCAGAAAACCAGTATTATCAAAAGTCTTTAAATTCAAAAACTAAATAGCATTTTATTCGTGTAAAGCTCTTCTACTTTAAGACCAGTGCAGGTATGCATTTAAACTTCAGTTTCAGTATTACTGTTGCTCTCTACAAAAACAAAACAAAAACAAAAACAAAAAACAAAAACAAAAAAAAACTTCACAGAATACTTTTATTTCTGATTTAGCTTTCACATCAAGTGATTGAGATCCCAGATTGATATACACTATACACAACTCAAACGTTACAGCGAAAGACGATGATTTTATTTGTAATCAGTTCCTTTAAGGAAGAACGAAAGATACATAGTCTCCTCATTTTTCAGTTATAAACAGTTTTACAATAATTGGAAAAAACAGATAACTAAAACACTGATTGAAGTAAAGACTTTCCTCAATTCTAAAATTTCCAAACAGGGTACACGGAAATCAATCAGCAGTAGAAAGGTCACATAGATTTTTCAATTTGTCCCGTTATTCGTGGTCTATTCATGAAATACTCAAAATATCAAAGATAGAAAAACCAGTGTTTAGACAGCTCAACATCTGTGTGTGTCGATTTATCGTTATCTTCAAACAGTTCAAAAACAGGAAGGTGAAAAGCCAAAAAAACAAACAAACAAACAAAATGTATACAAGTAAATTCTCCATAATTTGTATGTAATCCAGGCCTACAAAACTAGACTCAAGCTAGCGAACAATAAGCCAGCGAACAATAAGCAAAATCAAGCCAGCGAACAATAAGGTAGCGAACAATAAGAAAGGGCGCCAAAATGATCACAACTAAAAACCGAAGAGATGCATTTACAAATGTGATCACAACTAATAACCAAAGGAATACATAGACATAAAACGTTTACAAATAAAGAATGTATATTGTAAATAGCCCGACTCATGAATTTCTGATTTATTTCTTCATCTATAGTATTTGATTTATTTTGTACAATAATAGCTTTTTCTTTCTACTTATTTAAAAATATTTTTGAAAGTTGCATTGTGAAAGATAAAGGAAAAGACGAAAATAAAGGCACACGATTAAACGGAAATACAAAGAACAATATTACACAAATCAAAGTCCAGAGACAAGGCAAAAGCAAGAACAATAAAAAAGAACAATAAAAATTGAGATTATTGACGAAGAAAGAAATTTTGCAAGGCTTTTCTAGCAGTTTGACTCAGGTGAGACAAAAATCAACCAAAGAACTAGATTCCTTTTTACCGCAAAATTTACCATCAACGTGGAAAGATAAATTTTATGAGTAACGATATTACTCTTGTAATAAAGCAGATAATGTTTGCTCTTCTAGAGCACGTGATGACACCTTCAGGTTTTTTTTTCTTTTTTGTTTTTTTTTTTTTTATTGTTTTTTTTTTGTTTTTTTTTTTGTGCTGGTTCACACTGTTAGTGGTTAAGCTGTGTGTCTCTGGTGTCTATATATATTTATATGATATAACAAATAAAGTAAACACCTACAATGGCCGACAACTACAATCCAATGTCACAGTTCACAAGCGAACTGCGCTAGAAAAACACAAATGAAGACAAGAGACAAACGTTAATAACGATAGGAACTCGGAATACCCGGACTTTGTTACGATACAAGTAAAAGCCAGCGGTAGGGTAAAACCGGGTAAAACCGGGTTTTGGGTAACCAAGTTGCCCCTTTCTCTGTCCAGTTACCCTATATTATTAACTAATGACTTAAGATACAGTGTGATTTGGTCATTTAATACAACCGGAAGTTCTTATTACAGGGCCAATGCCCTGTATAGAAATCTATACAGGGCAGATGCCAAGTATAGAAATTAAAACAGGGCAGATCATGCCCTTTATAAATAAATGGCTCATGTTTGTTTAGTTTTATGCTGCTTTCTGTATCTTTGATTTTTTCACATATGTTTCTTTTACTTTTGCTATTAATCCCATACAAACAAAAATAAACATTGGACTCACGATTTTCTTTGATTACGTTCCAAATAAAATCACTGTACGACATGTATATGTTACAGGGCAAATTGGAATCCAGGAGGATCCGGAATCCTCCTAGGGCAAATTGGAATTCTGATTTCTCCTAGGACAAATTGGAATACTGATTTGCCCTGGCTTTAATCCAGTGTAAATTGGAATTCCAATTTCTACAAGGACATATTGAGATATCCAGATCAGTTGGGGATGGTTGTTCTTTTATAAACAATATAGGGTGTTTAGAGTTTTGTACTATCTGTATTACTGAAATATGGATTTAGCCAAATAAACAATGAAAGGATATGGAGTAAAGGCACATGAGAGAGAGTCTCTACAAATACATCACAGACCTAAACACAGGAATATAGTTTGCTACTTTTATCTTTATACTTACTTTGTAGCAAGTGTATTTAAAAAAAACAAACGTTTTTGTACTTTTTATATTTAGTTGTAATGTTACAATGCCTCAATTGTCTTGCTCTTTCCGCTGATCTGAAATTTACTCCCCACAACTGAGACTAGCTCTTAGTAAGGACTTGTACCACACAATTTATTAATATAAAAAAGTAGATATTCCTTCGTTTGTTTTTGCTCTGTCATACATTTTACTATTAAGGATCGAAGTTCCTTTTTGTACACCTTGTTGCTAACCTTTTTGATAAAGGGGCTCATCTTAACCGAAGTTAATTCCGAAACTACTGAAGCAGATTTATTTTCTTTTCTGTCTCGTACTCATTTGTGGCTTTGTTTCTCTTGGTGTAACCGATGTTGTCATTTTCCCTGGATTGTTTGTTTTTGTTTACTGAAATGTTCCTGGATAGCACGCTTTTTACTGACAGTTCGGTTCTCACTTACTTTAGTTAGTGTCTTTATCGGGCAACTGTTGACAGCAATTGAAAAAAAACTTTCCCGGTTAATTATATGTTTGCTGACGATCCTGCATCCAAGGGTAAAGTGACATGAATGTAGCATTGATCGACATCTAGCAATGAATTCCACTCAAACCGGTGCTATGGACGGTCTTGAACTTACTATGAAGTATGAACAAATATTATTGTTAAAGGCTTATGGTGACTTCAAGATGAAAAACAACAATAAAAGCGTTGTTTCATTGCTTTGTTTTAAAATGTATTTCTAGAGACTTTGTCGCATGTGCATTTACTCCACATCATTCATTGCTTATATCAAATAATCAGCACGGGAACTATGCATGGAAGGTACTAAAGATTGTTCATTTCATTCCAATTCGATATAAGGGGACCATTTGATTNGGGGGGGGGGGGGGGGGGGCTGGAAGATTTTGTAAATAAATATTCTGGCCTTGAAACCCATGAAAATAAATGATATGGCCTCAACCACCCAGAAAATAAAAAAATAGATATTCTGGCCCCAGGTTCTTTAATACAGTATATAGAAAATAAATTTTCTGACCCGCAAAATGTTGAAAATAAATAGTCCACTCGACCAAAACTGCTGCCAGCCCCACTCCCCCCTCAGAATCAAATGGTCGTCCGTCGCAACATAACAGTTTGCAAAGCATATTTTATCAACTTCTATGAAAGCTCTGGAAAAAATTAGCAATACTTTACAGGAATAACACAATTAAAGGTTCTTCACAAAAACCGTTCACTTTGTGTTGATCTTACCTAGCTGTTCTTGAATGATGCATGGTAGGCCTTGCCAGCGGCAAGCACTCTTTGACCTATTTGACAATTAAGTAGTGAAAAACCTTATAAAGCAAAAACACAGAGAGGAAAGGCATCCTGGTATCTAAATAGTCTGCGACAAACAGGTTAAAAATCAACGAAAAGTTTTAAAAGTTAATTTGTAAGGAAAAGCAAAAACAAACGATTTACCTAAAATTATTTCCTATTTGCATTGTTAAGTACTAAAGGTCCATCGTTAAATGTGTGTAATAGTTTTAATGACAGGATAAAATGTGTGTTTCAAAGTCACCTAAAATATCACGTATGCAATATTTCTGCATAGTTGGTTAAGAACCTTCGTTTTTCTGAAAGAGGTAAAATTAATAATTTATTAAGAAAAATTGTCATAAAAAATAACCATTTTCAAAGGAAAAGAGACACTTAAATAACACCGAACAAGAAACAAGATATTTAATACATGATTAAATGGAAATTAATATGAGAACAAAAAATATGAAGAAGTGGGACATGTGTATAATTACAATAATGCAGCATTTGTTATCTTGTCCATTATTTAGGACAAAAACAAATTTTTAGTTCACCTGACCTGAAGGGTCAGTGTACGTGAGCTATTGCCATCACTTGGCGTCCGTCGTCCGTTAACTTTTCACAATTTCATCTTCTCCTCTGAAACCACTGAAGCAAATTCAACCAAACTTTACAGAAATGGTGTACTAAAGGTCCTACGGGAAAATTGCTCATTTCGTTCAGAACCGATAAAAAACATGGGCGCCAGCACAGAACATAGTTTAACATTGGACCCTATGGCAAAATCACATAAATGAAGGGAAGATAACAGGAAATACTTACGATGGCCGAACATTACAATCACATGTCACAATCAACCAGGGAACTGCAGAAGAAAAACAATAAAATGACGAAAGACAAAGACTTCGTACCGGCACTGGCAACAGCCAGCGGTAAGGTTAAACCGGTTTATGGGTACTGAAACCTCCCCTTTCTCTGTCCCGTTTCCCTATAGTATAATAATATAATAAACATACGAATAAAACCCAATACAGGTAGACCACAAACTCTTAGACCACAATCTTGAAAAGGAAAGAATAGACAAAACGTAATTTAAAAAGATGGGTCGAGGAGTGCTCGCCGCTAAACTGCCGGCTAGCTCAAGGAGCCTAGTCTGCTGGTAAAACACTGTCGCACTACGGAATAATAATCAAACTCAAAACTTACCGAAGGGTTTGGTAAAGAATCATCATGGAATTCAGTAGACATCGGCAGTATCAGTGAGAGGCCAGTATAATTGTAAAATCTTCAGGTTATTTGATCCCAAAGCCAATTCAACGGAATCATGAGGTATATCCGGTCAATATCCCCTATTACGTAAAGAATGTAAGTTACGTCTCAGTTTTTTCTGAATTTTTTATCATTTTTTTTACATTTTTAACAACATTTCCGTAAAAACGAGGATGAGAAATGCCTTAAGTAATAAGCTGTTCATCTTCTCCTCTGAAACCATTGAAGCAAATTCAACCGAACTTTACAGGAATGGTGTACTTAAGGTCCTCAACAAAGATTGCTCATTTCATTCCGATCCGATTAGAAAATATGGCCGCCAGCACCGAATATAGTTTAACATTGGACCCTAAGGGAAAAATCACATTTTCATCTTCTCTTCTGAAATCACTGAAGCAAATTCAACAATTGCTCATTTCGTTCAGATCCAATAAAAACATGGCTGCCAGCGCAGAATTTAGGTTTAACATTGAATCCAAAGAGAAAATCACATTTTCACCTTCTCTTCTGAAACAACTGAAGCAAATTCAACCAAACTTTACAGGAATGAGGTATGGAAGATACTTTACAAAAAGTTCTCGTTTCATTTAGATCGGACAAAAACATGGCCTCTAGTACAGAACATAGCTTAACATTCGACCCCGTATGAGAAAACCATCCTTTTCATCATCTTCTCTGAAACTATTTAAGCAAATTTAACTAAATGCATAGAAAGTCCCCCTTCAAAAATTACTCATTCTAATAGGATCAGACAAAAAACATGGGTGCTAATGGAGAACACAGCTAAACATTAGACCCCCATCAGTAGTAAAAAAAAATTATTTTTGGTCATGCATGGCATAGAAGCATTTTGTCAGGTGAGCGATACAGGCCCAGTCTCTGAGCCTTTAGTTATTTTTTGATAAAATATTGTCGCACTACGGAAGATGAATGAAACTCAAAACTTCCCGAAGAGTTTGTTTAAGAGTTGTCTTGTATTTCAGTATAGACTGCATCGGCAATATCAGTGAGAGACCAGTATACGTGTAAAATCTTCTGGTCACTGTGTTCCAAAGCCAATTAGATAATACACTATAACGTTAAGAGTATAAGTTACGTCCCAGTTTTTTACTCTGTCTCTAAAAATACCACAAAGGACCACAAAAAGTCATTATTTCTGCACAAATGACATTGCCTAAGCATTAAGTTATTAATATTTTTACCCAAAAATGCAATTTAGATTTTTTTTTTCGTTTTAACGAATATTTCTGATATAAGTGGCTAAGAACGATATCAAATTAATATGTCGACTAAATGAATATTTCTCATTTTTTTATTCAGAAAACTACATTTATTATGCTTAATATCTTTATTTTAGGGGATATTCTGAAATAATAGTACTTGTGTAACGGGTTCGATAACAATTTGAATTGTCAACCGGTTTTTCAGAAAATCATAAAACTTGATAATAAATTCAGAGATATTTCCCTTTTTTTTCATTTCAGTGACAAAAAAACAGAAATTCAGCGACATTTTATGATAAATTCAGCGACATTTACCTGTAAAAACGGGAGCTGGGGTAGGATTGTTTGTAGGATATATATATTTTTTACAGTCACAAAATCTATATTTTTATTATAATTTACATTTCAATTTCAATTGACAATTGTTTAGACTATCGAATATTGTATATCTGTATAATTCCGTATCCATACTTATTTGTGTACATGTAGAATCATCAGATCTTTAATGTTTTTTTTTACATTGTGCCAGAGGTTTTATTGCACGGATCTCCAAAGATGGGTGGTCATGTAATATTGTTCTTGAACCCATCAATTAGGTTTTCTTTACATACTTATCCGTCTCCATTTCCATGTTATTTGTTTTTCGTAAAAAATATAGTCTACTGTTTTCATATGTCGAATGTTATTGGCCACTTCACGTCAATTTATAGTTTGTTTCTAGTATAAAACATGTAAGTTTTTGTCTATTTAATAGAATGCAGTTAATTCTCAGCCCCATGGCTAGTATTCGGGGGAATCATTTAACCTTAACCCTACTCCAACGCTTTCAACCACACATTACACTAGAGTTCCTATCAAGCAATACACCTTCGAGAACTACATCTAACTGGTACTGTATCCACTCTGATACTTTCTCTACTTGACCCTTTTGAAAATTTACATCAATGTATATTTAATTTATTTCTTCGTAATATCTTATATCTTATTTTATAAAATTTATTTAAAATTCGGCTTCACTGAATTCTCAATAATAATGCGTAGAAAAAACGTCACTGAAATGATACATGGAATTACTCAAAAAATGTCGCTGAAATGATAATGTCGCTGAATTTGTACGCACCCGATTCAGAGTAATTAATTAAATTAAAGTGTTTTGTAAGAAAAGTGTGATCAAGATGCCGGAGCGCGAAGCGCGAATGCATTTTAACCATCCTTTCCTTACGAGTTAATTACTCTGCATCAAAGGAAAAAAAATACAAGTTTATATGTGATGAAAATAGATACTGACATCCTTCATTAAAATAGAATTTTCTACTTACCTTTATTCACCAGTTTGTTAAGGTTACATGCATCAATTAGTTAATAAATGTATTTTTTGTTCTGCATAGGGAAAATTTAATTTTATAATGATCTTGTGTTTTATAATACAAAATACCCATTAGATTTTTTTTAGATTGCCCGAGTTATCGATCTGTTCTGTCACTTAAATATATTTTATTACACATAATCGTCAAGTAATATTGGTAGCCGGTATGTTTTATCTATGTCGTTTAATCACCTTGTTATTACAGTAAGGTAGCGTAGGTTCGATACTTGGAAAAGGATTTTTTTCTGCATGAGATTTGTCTTAAACTTCATCTAATATTTAGGTGAAACATAACAGAAGATCAAAGTTAAGTATACGACATATGAACGAATATGCTTGAAAAAATTAATGAGGTATAAGTAATCAATTCGAGGTAAATAATTTGAGGTAAATTATCAGTTAAAGTGCTTTGAAATCAGATAGAATAGTCCACGGCATTTACAAGAACTAAAGTGTCTTGAATAAGGGCACATTTCCTTTGGGCGCATTTTAAAATCAAGGGGTATTTCATTTTATTTGCACCCTAATGAAGTATTTTTTGCGCCCATTTAAATTAAATATTTGCGCCCAAATGAAATGTCAATGCGCCCAATTGAAATATCAATGCGCCCAAATGAAATGCGCCGTTGAATAAGAAAAGAAATGCTAATAAAAGATCTTTAACTTGCTTTAACGCATGATAAAAACCTACTAAAAAATTCAAAATATTTCTTTTTTTTAATTACAAAAACAGGATAACAGTAAACACCTACAATGGCCGGGGACTACAATCGCATGCCACAAGTTACAAGCGAACTGCACTAGAAAAACAATAACGAAAACAAGAGACAAACATAAATAACGATAGGAACTCGGGATAGCCGGAATTGGTACAGGCACTAGCAATAGCCAGTGGTAGGGTTAAACCGGTTTATGGGTACCCAAACCTCGCCTTTCTCTATCCCGTTTCCCTATAATATAATAAAAGTGCGAATAAAACCCAATACAGGTATACTACTAACTCAATGACCACTATCTTGGAAAAGAAAAGCATATGACAAAATGTAATTTAGAAAGATGGGTTAAAGAGTGCTCGCCGCTTAAACATATAAATAAAAAAATACAAAGAACATAGTTTCGTGTCCTTGGTGCAGATTTTATACCCTTATGTTGTCCTTTGTGTTACTTTGTGCTCCTGTGTGCACAAAGGAGGTCCTTTGCAGTGTTTTTAGATAACCCCTTGTAATGAGCTGTTTGCGAGTCACGCCATCTTTAGATATCAAATGTTTCCTTCTTAAAAGTATTTATGGTCGATCCACTGTGGCCATGGTCATATTTTAATACCTATTCCTCAATTAATGTTTGAAATTTCCTCTTCCTAAGTGAAAAACTGCTGAAGTTCATTCTTCTTTTCAATTAACCAACAGAGCAGAACTTAGGTGAAGGGTTGCTGAAGCAATCTTACAGTTTTACAACTCAGTTGTTGCCATCAAACTGCAAAATTGGATCAACTGCCTTCGTATTATATAAATTTTTTCTAAGGCTGGGTAAAATTTTAATTTTACTTTTGGAAATAAACTGCAGCAATTTTAATGATCTTTGATATTGATACAAATATGATCTCATGACATTTTTTTCTGGCACATTTCTATATTGTTGTTTCTGAATTTTTATCATGAAGATCATTTTTGGGAGGAAAATTCAAAATACTAATTTATTTAAGGGAAATTATTATTTCACATTTATGATCTCCCCTTGTTATTTTTCACTAAATTCTATTTGTGCACCTCTCATTGCAGATCCTTTTCTTTTCTGTTACGAACGTGACTTTATGAAAAAATTACAAAATTGGACCATACAAAGCAGTGATCAACTTATTTCTATTTTCAATGATAACAGCAGGTTTATTGACGATATCCTTACTATTGACAATCGACAGTTTTTAGATTATGTCGACATCATTTACCCACAACAACTGAAACGTAATAAAGCTAATAATGATTCTAAAAATTGTCCTTTTCTGGATCTAACTATCATCGTTGATTCTGGTAAAATAAAAACTAAAATTAACGATAAAAGGGTTGATTTTGATTTCAGTATTACTAATTTCCCTTTTCTTGACGGCGACGTTCCTCTAGCCCATCCTACGGAGTTTATATTTCTCAACTGGTACGATTCGCACGCGTTTGTTCTACTCTTGACGACTTCAATGAACGTAACCTTACTATCACTTCAAAACTTTTGCAGCAAGGTTACAGATTTCATAAATTGTTAAATACATTTAAAAAGTTTATCGAAGATATGAGCATTTTTTTTTCTTTCAAGTATCACATTGGCTACAGGGAAGGTTTGGGCCCAATAAAACTAGTTTAACCCCGCCGCAGCAGGTTTGCGCCTGTCCTAAGTCAGGAAATTTATTAAGCCTTTGTGTGTTTTGTCTTTTTCTAGTTAGTTTACTTTATATCTATAGGAGTCTAGGATGATGTTTATTTCGCTGAACTTGATTACTCTTTATTCAGGGGCCTACTCCGACCTACCGTTGGGTGTGGGGTTTTCTCACCGTTCATTCAAGATCTTATGGTGGTTTTGAGTTGTTATTACTCCCCTTTGGGTCGTTGTCTCTTTGACACATTCCCCGTTTCCCTTCTTTTTTCTATTTGATATCTAAGTATAATGTCACTCGCAAACAGCTTATTACTAAGGGCATTTCCCATCCTTGATTTTACGGAAATGTTGTTAAAAATGCCAGAAACTGATTAAAAATCCAGAAAAAACTGGGACGTAACTTACATTCTTTACGCAATAGGGGATATCGACAGGATATTCTGCATGTGTCCGTTAAATTAGCTTTGGGGTCCAGTGACCTGAGGATTTTACACACATACTGGCCTCTCACTGATACTGCCGATGTCTACTGAAATGCCTGATGATTCTTTACCAAACCCATTGGGAGTTTTGAATAGGAATGGGAATTGAAAAATGACCAAGGTCAGAAAATTTCGCCTATGATGATTTAGAAATTAGTAATCTTGTTATAAAAGCTTTGATGTTATAGTAAGGTTACGCTTGTTAAAAACATTTAGAGGAGAACAAGTTACACGTGCGAATCGTTTAAGTTGGGATATGTACACCCCGTAGGATGGAGTAAAAAGAACGACACCGTCAAGAAAAGTAAATTGGTAATAGTGAAATTTCATTTTATCATAAAATTTGTTTGTATCTGTCATGGCTGCATTCAAACGAGGACAAAACGATATTCGGTTTATTACTTAAATGTAATTCAACCTATTTTGTGATGGTATTGTTAATAAATTTGGGAATGAATACTGAAAAAAAACAACAAAAAATCGTTAATCCGGAATACACGACAATATAGGGATTACATACAGACAGAAAACATTAATGACGAAGACGAAACAAACAGTACATAATACAATCGCAATAAAAATATAAAACACGAACTGTTTCAACCTGGCTTTACATGAGCATAGAAACAGATTTGGCAGAAGTGGCTCACATTTAGACCCCATTGTTGTGAAGATTGTTTGTTGGAAAACGTGTCCTCCAAATTCGAAAAAATATATTGTCAATTAAAAATTACAGCATTGCAATCACATCCTCCTCAGTATACTTTTTGTGGTAATCAGTGTGGTGTTTGATATAATATGCATTTTATTTACCTTACACCAAATACTAGTATGAGTATCTTTATAAATTAATATAATCCAAGATTTGAAACAGTAATTACATAAAGTAAAAAGTTTAATCATCAAAATACTGAGTGAAGGCAACACGGAAACACTGGTGGATACTGGATTTCCTGGTTTTATTGGATACTTTGAATCCCTATGGAACTTTTTGTTTTGCAACACAGCATTTTGTGGGCTTACGCGTTTCCCAAGGAAATAGATACTAAATTTTGATTATGATCCCTCTCCTAGAAGGAAAAATATGCTGTAAACAGACGTAAACGATCCATACCACAATTCGACCACAAATTTTGATCTCGTATAAAAACAAATGTCAGAATTATACAACATATTCCCAGAGTCAGATCTGCAATGGCAGTCATCTTCAATTATTATCAGAACTAATTTCAAGCTTTTGTTTTGATGATCTTTATGTTACAATGGGCAGTTAATATCAACTTGATATATGAAATAGTTTAAAGAATAAAAAATTACAATATTTTCCCCATAAAGTCCAATGTAAAACTAAGAATTGCAGTGGCGGCCGTCTTGGATTATGATTGGCACTAGATTTATATATTTATGTAAAGACCATCATTGAATAAAAAAGGGGTGGCAGGAAACATCTAAAATGGCCGAAAATTGCAATTACATGCTACAATCTGCAAATGAAATACACAGGGATAAAGACAAAGGAAAACAACGATAGGAACTCCAGACATGCCTGAGTAAAATCAAGGTGATGGCCTCATGGTGACTGTAAGATGAAGAACAACAATGAAAGCGTTGTTCCATTTGCTTAACTTTACCATATATTTATAGAAATTTTACATTTACTTTATATCCCCTTATTTGTTTATTGATTTATGAGGCAGTATTCAAGAATTCAAAATTTACAACATTTTCCAATATGGTCCCGTGTTAAAATATATTCCCCGCTGGTGGCAATCTTGGATGAGGTGCAAACCTGCCAGATGTACATAGCTATTGTAGTTGATAAGCTGAACACTTTAATCTTTATCTCGAATAGGTTTGAAAATGTAATTCAAAACATTTAAAAGCATGAACATTCAATGAAAAGGGAAAGACTCCTACATAGTACACCAGACTTGCCTCAAAATTACAGCATAGGTAGATGTTGACATACTCAACATTTTTAATCATAACATAACCTACTTATATCTCTTATCATTTTTAATATGTAAGACACATATTACAAAACTCTGAAAATCTTACAGAAAACGGCAATAACTCCGAGACGGGTTATCATGTTTTCTTCATTATCTAGGGCTTGTACGTCTTGCCTTGATGACCATTTTAGTTGACTCAATTTTTGTTTTACCTGTGAAAGTTTTTCTTACTTAATTGCGAAAAAGGCAATTTACCCTATCAATAAAGCAAAAATAACAGGAAACGCCTACTTTGGCCGAAAACTACAATCACATGCCAAAATCCACCAGGGAACCGCACAAGAAAAACAATAAAAAGACTAAAGACAAACGATAGGCAACGATAGGTACTCGGGATAGCCGGACTTTCTAGCGGTATGGTTTAACCGGTTTATGGATACCTAAACCTCCCCTGTGTCTATCCATTTTCCCTATAGTATAATAAACTTACAAATAAAAACCAATACAGGTAGACTACTAACTACAAGACCAAAATCTTGAGAAGGAAAGAATAAAACAAAACGTTATTTAGAAAGATGGGTCACGGAGTGCTCGCTGCTAAACTGCCGGCCAGCTCAAGGTTCATAGTCTGCTGGTGATACGCGAAAAAAAAAACAAATTCAAAACTTCCCGAAAGGTTTGGTAAGGATTATACTAGTAATGGATTTCAGTAGACATCGGCAGTATCAACGAGAGGTCAGTATACCTGTAAAATCTACAAGTCATTGGATCCCTAAGCAAATTTAACGGAATCATGAATAATATCCTGTAAATATCCTCTTTTACGTAAAGAATGCAAGTCACGTACCAATTTTTCTGAATTTTATCAGTTTTCGACATTTTTAATAACATTTCCGTAAAAATGAGGCTGAGAAATGCCCATAGTAATAAGCTGATTGCGAGTAACACCATAGATATCAAACGTTCATACCTTCTATTCAACTTCTTAAATGTGTTTAACAATTTATGAAATCTGTATCCTTGTTGTAAAAGTTTGGAAGTGATAGTAAGGTTACTTTCATTAAAGTCGTCAAGAGTAGAACAGACGCGTGCGAATCGTACTAGGTTCTTTTTTTTTAGAACAGTGGACCCGTGGACCCCGAGTGTATTCACCATGTAAGTAGTCAGACTTGTTTGACATGAAAATTTTACCTTCGCGTTTTATAGAAGTAAGTGAGACCCGAACCGTCAATCTAAAAGCCAACAATCCAAGGACAATGGAAACACCAGAAACAAAAAAAGGCAGAAAAAAAAACAAAGACACAGCATGGGTACAGCACAAAAAAGAAATTTACTGTTTTAATATAAAGTCTAATCCCTTAAAAATACCGTGCTTTCATTGATTTGACCTCCTTTTTCGATATAGTGTGGCAATAAGTACTTCTTTCTGACTACTTTCGGAAATTGGCTTTCCATATGATTTAATTTTTATGCTGCGGATGAGAGGTTACTCATTGAAACAGCAGCATTTACTGCTTATTATGGAACTTGGGTATTTTTTTATTTAGTAGCAGCATTTTTGATCCTCTGACTAATCGAGCACAATTTCTAAACTGCATACCCTCGTAGTGATTCAGATCAGGTTTGGTTACAATTAATTGGTCTAGCAGTTTCAGAACAGATTTTTAAAATTGTTGACAGGCGGATGGATGAACGACAGACAACGGACGAAATGAAAAATGATGGCAAAAGCTCAAAAATTCTTTTAGGCCATGTGATCTTGAAAGGACAGACATTCTCCTTATTATAAGCAATTTGCGACAAGGAAAAAAATACCTTTTGAGAAGGTGAGATGTAAAGGGGGGGGGGGCGAAAACTAACAAAAGTTTCAAGAAGTTAACATGTCAGAGCGAAAACAAAAACAAACGAAGGACATAGCCACGTTTCACCTTAAAAATGGTTAATTATTGCATGTGACGTCTATCGTTCAATATGTGCAATAAATGTCTTTTAAGGTTTTGATTGACAGAATAAAGATGTGTGTTTCAAAGTCACCTGAAATATCATCCATGTCATAATTATCCGTGGTTGGTTTCAAGAAAAACTTCGTTTTTTAATTTTTTAACAATTTAATGAATAATTCATAAAGAAATTGTCATAAAAATAACCATTTTCAAAGGAAAAGGGACACTCTAACAACACCAAACAAGTAAAAGGATATTTATGACACGATTGAAAGAGGATTAATATTTGATTAAAATATATGAAGCAATGGCACATGTGCATAATTACAAGTAAATTGCTGCATAAAGTATCTTGTCCATTATTAAGGACAAAAACAAACTTTGATTATCACTATTATCATTTTTATTATTTTGTAAAATTGTTGGACAAAATTTAATTCCGTTTTCAATTCAGTTACATATATACAAGATAATGTCTGTTATTTATATATCTTCCGTGGATACATTTATATAAATCATAAGTGTTCCTGGCCAAAGATAGCATTTTGAAAGCATTTTGGTCCATTTGTAGATTTTTAAACTTTTCTGAAAAAGTTAATAGTTGTCTTTTTGGTATGACATATTATAAAGATGTTTATATATTGCTGGGGCTCAAAATTAACAACAAACCACTTTCCAAAACTCCTGACTTCATAGCTTACTGCAGCCAGAGACGACATTAAGATTTATTGAGAACTCTACAGATTTGTAAGTACCTATCTTCAACTGAACTTAACTAAAACATGTGATTTTTACACTTTATACTACTACACCTCATGATTAATTGAAGTCAGTACTCCGAGATTTAATGCTACTTGAAAGATATTCATTTAAGGGATGAGTGTAACAAATTGTGTAATTAGAATTAAAATTCTGACCTTTTGTTTTGAAGAACTTAGCTAATGGAACAACATGAACAAACAATTTAGAAAATGCCGATTTCAAAGCCTGGTAACAGGAAAAGATTATCGATGACATATCATTTTTATTTTATTTTTGGAATATATGAGATTAATACCTACAAAATATCTTAAAATAAAAAAAATTCTGTCTGCTATTTTTATTAGGCTCGTACTACCATAAGAAAGGGCTGATTTTGTAAAGCATGTCCCTAACATTGAGAGTAACCTTCTGACTTCTTTTGCTTACGGGGTGTGTGTTCCACATTTCTTTCGTTGCGCAAGAGCTAGCACCATTATGCAAACTTTATCGTTAGACATAGTTATCCACATAGTTATCTCCATGCCCGCATAATTAATCAACACTTCAAAAAAAAAATCAGTCACATTCGGTCATTAAAAAAGTTCTGTAGTATATATATAAATCTCTTGTAAAAAAAAATAATATGTTGTTCCGAACTTTGATTCAAAATTCATTTTTTACTTACTAATGATCATTTCCTTACACTGCCTACGACCTATCAATAGTAATTCCTCTTTAGTTGCTACCAAACACTACTGCAATAGAGGGGGCATTGGTTTACCATACAATTGTTTTAAACCAACAATTACTTTATAAATATCAGTAACAAGTCAGGACCATTAAAATTGACATTTTCCCGATGCTTTTGTACCTTCTTTGTCTTTTACCCTTTGGATTTCGAGATGATCAAAACATGACTTTCCAACTGGGTTCAAGGGTTCAATGTTTTACCCTTTTGGCAGATTGTAAGAAAATATGCAATCGTTGTTTAGGGCCTTCCTAGTATAATTTAATTTACTTAGGTAATTTCAGAGATGAACATGAATATTTTTCAAATGTTAACCCATGTTAAGCAAGCTTAATATTTAATTAATCTGAAAAGGAATAAATATATACCGGGATCAAGTACGTTTGATATTCGACGTTCGATATTCGATATTCAAAATTATGAATATCAATCTGAATATCAAACGGTAAATTTCTAAATAAGAATTTCTATAGAAGATGACTGCTGATCAAAGGTGATATGTTTAAAAGAAGTAAATAGGTTAACTGTACTCTATCTCTATAGAAGGCTTGTTAAATCCGGTGTCCATTTCCTTCGGCATCAGAGCTGTCGTGACTTATCTAGTTTTTACGTCATATCTGGAGTGTTCGGAAGTGAGTTGACAGGAAAGATTCTGATTTAAAGAAAAACATTTATGATGCTTCAGCATTTGTCCTTTAAATAATATAATATCTGTTTTAATAAATTTACTACAAATTGTCTTTCAAAGAATGGTTATGTTTGATATTATTAGACCTTGCCTTCCGTTTTAGGAACTTCAATCCTTAATTTCTAAAAATTATTGTAGAGCTCAATGGGCCAATTTTAAGAAAAATTCTACTTTTTCATTTGTTAAAGAAACATGACAGAACCATGCTTTATTTTTGAAAAAAGGACAAGGCTTCGAGGATTTCCATTATGCAATAAGGAGTTCTCTTACTACTTGGGATATCCGACCCGGTAAACTGGGTTTCTCAGATAAACTTAATTTTTACCTGAGCATTGGTAAATTTGGCGTGCCGTAAAAGGGCAAAACAAGAACATTGTCCAAGATCTATGGTCGTTAGATAGTCAATTATTATTCTAAAATTAATGATGGTGTTAATAACGTATTGATGAGTTTCTATGTTGTGAGAAACAATAGCTATCATACAAAACACCAATATTGTACTGTGAACAAGTTCAAAATGTTAGAATTACATGTTTATGTAAAAGAGGGGATACCACGATTAATTTCACTTGTTTTATTGCAGGAATTAACTACATCTAATCAGTAAGAAAAAAAAAATGTTGTAGCATTGAGTATTAATGCATTTTTGGACTAAAAACAATGCAAAGTCAAACGCATTTATTTGAATATAAAACGAATATTTTCCTATTGAGATGGTTTGATGTGAATGAAAAAATACGACTGTGGTATTATTCCTGTAGAATAAAACAGTCAAGACTTTTTTCTGTTTTTTTTTTTTTTTTATTTTTTTTTTATTTTTTATTTTTTTTTTTGGCTTATCAAAAACATCCATACAAAAAAGAATTTTTACATTCAAAAGTAAAACACGGCACTAGGTAATAAAATATTATAATCTCTTAAACGTAAAGCCATTGCAGAAAAAGAATAATAACTATATTTTCAAGTGCACGCAATAGCCAATGTTACCCCAAACGACCAAATCATAGCCGCACAATCTACCTAGAAATTAGTTTTGTTGAAATAGAAAATTTGGGTTTTTTTGTATTTTGGCGGCGATTTTGAAAATTTTATTGGCATAAACTCCTTCCTCTCATCTTAATGTCAAAAAATAACAGGTAACACATACAATGGCTGAAAATTATAATTACATGCCACAATCTGCTAAGGAACTACACAGGGAAAACACGAATAAGGCAAAAACGATAAGATCTGTCCCGTTTTTCTACAGTTGAATAAACATACGAATAAAATCCAATACAGGTATAGACTACTAACTCCATGACCACAATTTTAAAAGGAGAGAAAATAACAATACGTAATTTTGAAAGATGGGTCAAGGGGTGCTCGCCGCTATACTGCCGGCTACCTAAAGGCGCCTAGTCTGCTGGTTAAACACTTCCGCGATACGGAAGAAAATTCAAACTCAAGACTTCCCGAAGGGTTTCGTCAAGAATCATCATATATTTCAGTAGACATCGGCGGTATCAGTGAGAGGTTAGAATGTGTGTAAAATTTTAAGGTCACTAGATCTCAAAGCTAAATTAACGAATACAAGCAGAGTATCTTGTCGATATCCCTATTATGTAAATGATGTAAGTTACGTCACAGCTTTTCTGGATCTTACATTTTTAACAACATTTCAGTACAAACGAGGATAACAAATACCCCTAGTAATAAGCTGTTTGCGAGAAACTCGGATATCAAATGTTCATATCTATTACTAAACACCTTAAATGTATTCAACAACTTATGAAATCTGTAATCCTGTTGTAAAAGTTTGGCTGTGATGGTAAGGTTACGATAATTAAAATCGTCAAGAGTAGAAAAAACGCGTGCCAATCGTACTAGTTGAGATATATACACCCCATAGGATAGAGCCAAAGGAATGTCGCCGTTAAGAAAAGGGAAATTAGTAATAGTGAAATTAAAGTCATCCTTTTTATCATGTATTTTAGTTTTTACTTTACTAGAGTCAATAATAATGGTTAGATCCTGAAAAGGGCAGTATTTGGAATCATGGTTAGCTTTATCTTATTTTAGGTTCTTCTGGGTAAATGATGTCTACATAATCTAAAAGCTCGGGATTGTCAATAGTAAGGATATCGTCAATATACCTGCTGTTACTATCTAAAATAGAAATAAGTTTATTACAGTTTTGTATGGTTTCGCTTCAGAGTTTTTTTTCGTGAAATCTCGTTCAAAACAGAACACAAAAAGATCTGCAATGAGAGGTGCACAATGTGTACCCATGACAATACCTAGCTATGACCTGTACAAACAGTGTTGCCAAATCGAACAAAAATGTTTTCCAGCAAAATATTGGATGCATTAATATCATCAAATGTCCAGGAACAATGATTATTGTAGGTAGTATTAGGGTTAGAACAAATGAACTGCAGACAAGAAAATTTAAAAAGACCATTTAATAAGTTGTCCCAATTTGGATTTAATCAAATTATGTGGAAGGGTTGTATAAAGTGTGGAAAATCATAACTGTCAATGGATGAGACTGGTTTTGAAGTTTATCTTAAATTCAATAGAATTTTTTCACACTCCAAAAGTAATTTACACCAGAGTTTTGATGAGTTTTTCTTACAGTATTTAATAACCAACTGCTTTATACAAGTAACTGAACTAGTTAAATGGGTGGATAAATTTGTAATAGAACACTTACTAGATGTCGAGATAAAACGATGTTTGAAGGGATTTTTGTGAAGCTTAGGAACCCAGTACATGGTAGGCAAGGCGTTATCTTTAGTTGGAACTTTAAGCATATCTATATCCTTATAATGTTGTTTTGATAACGTTTTTCGTCCCAATTGGTACGTCTGAAAGTTTTTGAATTGTCCAATTCGATTGGTTGGACATCGATATAGTATTTCTTTCACACGATAGCAACGTTGTAGGATGCCTTGTTAACAGGTACGCACACATATTTTTTACCAAGATCCTTCCATTTTGCTTTGATTCTATTTAAAGACAGCTTAGGAGGTGACTCAATATAATTATCTCTATAAAAATCTATTCTCTTGGTGATATTGGTAATAATTTTATCTTTAAACAAATTTAGAGCATGATTGTCTGCACTTTCTCGTTTGCACCATTTGTTACAATAATTGGTTACTGCGTTTTAAATTTTATCAAAACATGCTTTCCAGTTTATTTTTGGAGGTGGACGATATTCATGTCATTTTCTTAAGAGTGTCAAACTTCTTTATCTTCAATGATGTTATCATTCCCCCGTTAATATGTGTCCGCAAGGGTCCTGGCGACGTCGGACAATCTCAGCTACTACGATACTTTATCTCGAAATCAGCATCACATGTAATAGAAGAGTAATTGACTAGGGTTTGTATATGAAAAGGAAATGACAGGCATCCCCAGTATGTCAAAATAGACGGGTACAAGTTTTGAATTTCTGCAATATTAATGAGGCCAATTCTTGTATTAATTTTCAAAATCTGTTTTACGTTCTCATCGAATTTGATGAAAGCAGAAGCATCAATTATTTAGACCATTCATAGAGCAGACTATTAACAGACATAGTATCACAGATTTTATAAAGCTGTGTTACAAGAATTCAACAAAGTTTAGTGAACAAGCCATGTCGCTCGTTGACTTTGAAAACAGTATATAAATCTTTTATATTTACGAGGTTTTAAAGTTTGCTTTTGATATCATAATTCACTTTTCGGCCGTGTGCACATTTATACTAAATATGGGCAAATTTCTTCAATGCATTTTCGGTAATTTTGAATCCTACATTTTTCAACGTAAAATTGTGGCAATCTTACAAATGGCAGCCATTCACAAAAAACCTTTCCTCATGTTGATTTAACTACATATATCCAGTTTTATTTACACCAACCCATTCAAAAATAATGGATTGGACAAAAATTAAAGGAAGAATAATAATTAAAAAAAATTACGAACTTGTTTGACATAATAACACAAAAAGGTTTTCCTGTGACTTAATAATATCAAGGAATACATCGGCAAACGAATACCGAACATAAAGGAAATAGGGGTAATAACAAAATTACCGAACAGAGTTGTCAAGACCCGAAGGCAATGAGAAGGCCATGAGACAAAAAGACAAATCGGGTGGAAACCACGGGAAAAATTGTCGACCGCAATGGTGCTGACTTGTACAGGAATTTCTAAAGAAATGGTGGTTTTCATGGCATGCCAATCCTCACCTTCCATTGTGTCTGGTAGCAACTCAACAGCAATTGCTATTAAAAGGGTTGTAGACAGTTTCCAGTACTAAGCAAAAGGGATGAACCAGAGTTCGGACCAAAGCTTCAAATTTTTCCACACGGAACTGATATCTATTAAAGAATTTTTGATAATCGCATCAGACTGAATTTCTTGAAGCCTTGATTAATAAGGCTTTCACGGAGATAACTATATCTGATGAGAAAGTCTATATAATTTGTGCTAGCTCTGGTGTAACGAATCAACTGTAAACCATACAGTTCGTAAGCAGGAGAAGCTGGAATATTACTGTCCATATAAGAGAAATTGATAATTTTGAAATTAATATCGTCCCTTTTGTCGTACATTTTAGTACTGAAATGACCATTTTCTTCAAATTCGAGAGGTAAGTCAAAAAAAGGTTTAGATCTAGTGGTTGCGGTCGTTTCCTTTATCATTAGTTGTGGTGGATATATTAATGGAATCCATTTAGCAAAATATGTATTAATGGACAGAACTTCATCAATATACCTGTAACTGAGATTGAAGGATCTAGCATCTTCTATTTTATGATCTTTTACGAGTCCCTGAAGA